>OU015491.1:202123923-202203923 GCA_907164885.2 Dolomedes plantarius | reverse complement strand
CAACCCTGGAACACAATATAAGGGTTTCAGTCGTAAATGTTGAACTTTGTAATTGGTTAAATACTGAGTTGGCCAAATAGTTCGTTCGGTTTTTCCCGTAAGATGTTTCTAATAGCGCTTTGTTGTTTTTAACTTCATTCGAATCAGTGTTATCAGATTGTGTTGTGACAGCTGTCAAATCAGCGTGCATCTTAAAAAAACTTATCAAAACTGGTGAATTTTTATGTAGCCATTTTAATATTGAAGATAGAAAATAAACAGCATTTTTGACATGTTATGCTTTATTATTCCAAGAAAGGTAAAAATGTAACTAAAACGAAAAAAAAGTGTGCATTGTATGAAGAAGTTTTTCTGGCTGATCGAACGTGTCAAAAGTTGTATCGTGTTGGCAGGGCCGCCCAGAGGGAGGGGGGGGGGGCAACTGGGGCACTTTGACCTAGGCCCCCAACTGCCGGAGGGGCCCCAAAAAAATTTTTTTTAATTTATTTATTAGATTTCCTCCGAAAGAAAATTCTGAAACTTGTACCGTACTTCAAAATTCAAAGTAATCTCCTGAAAAAAAGCCCCCCCCCCCGAAAAAAAAGAAAATTCGATTAATCAGATTTCTTGGGGCCCCCAACAGAAGTTTGCCCCAGGCCCCGTAAAGTCTCTGGGCGGCCATGCGTGTTGGAGGTTTTTCAATAGACGATGCTCCGAGGTCAGGCAGACTAGTTGTAGGGGAAATCGATTAAATCGCGACATTAATTGAGAACAATCAAAGATATATCACGCGAGAGATAGCCGACATACTCAAAATATACAAATGAAGCGTTGAAAATCATTTTCACCAACTTGATTACGTTAATCACTTTCATGTTTGGGTTCCACGTAAGTTTAGTGAAAAAAAACTTTCTTGACCGTATTACCACATGCGATTCTCTTCTTAAACGTAACGAAAACGATCCGATTTTACAACAAATTGTGACGGGCGGTGAAAAATTTATACTCTACAATAATGTGGAACGGAAGACATCGTACGGCACCCGTTGGTGAATTATCACCAACCACACCAAAGGTCAGTCGTCATTCAAATAAGGTAATGATGTGTATATGGTGAGATTGGATGGGAGCCTTTTATTATGAGCTCTTTCCGGAAAACAAAATGAGTAATTCCGACAAGTACTGCTCGCAATCAGACCAACTGACAGGAGCACTCGACGGAAGGCGACCAGAGTGAGTCAAAAGAAAACTCATAATTTTACATCAACAAAACGAAGGACCGCATGTTTCTTACGTGACCAGACAAAAGTTCTAATTCTTCCGACTTATTCGCCAGGCACCTTCGGATCAGTGGCGTACGCAGGGGGGGGGGTTAAACCCTCTCTCCCATTGGTTCTGATTACATATATTATTTAATTTGGTATTGCCACTCTTTTTAACAATTATTTTGAAAAATACCAACTTTAAATTAAATATGAATATTCTTATATTGAAACAGTAAAATTACACGCTTTTAAAACATAAAAAAAATGTCATCCAGTCTGTCTAGTTTAATCGTATTTACTCACATACCTTTTTTTTCCCTTTGCCCACTAGAATTTGAAACAACTGATATTGCTGTATTCCCCAATTTTTTCTTTGTGCTCTTTTGGGGGGTATGTTGATGGAAAAGCATGTACAAGAATTTCTGCAGTTTGTGCCCGTGAAAGGTGCAACTGGTGCAGGTCTAGACTCAACAATTCTGAATAGTTTGAAAGTTTACGGTATCGCCGTGAACAAATTAAGAGGTCAGGGATACGACGAATGTAATGCCGTGAGTGGTAAATTCAGTGAACTTCAGTCACACGATAAACAATTTCCTCATGCACTGTATGTTAATTGCAGTTCTCTCTGCGTAAATCTTGATCACAGCTATCCATGCAATGTAAGTGCAGTTCGAAATGCAATGGGGACACTTGGGGCTCGTTTGTGCTCGTTTTCGGGGTAATGTTGATGGAAAGGCATGTATATAACAAAGAATTTCTGCAGTTTGTGCCCGTGAAAGGTGCAACTGGTGCAGGTCTAGACTCAACAATTCTGAATAGTTTGAAAGTTTACGGTATCGCCGTGAACAAATTAAGAGGTCAGGGATACGACGAATGTAATGCCGTGAGTGGTAAATTCAGTGAACTTCAGTCACACGAAAAACAATTTCCTCATGCACTGTATGTTAATTGCAGTTCTCTCTGCGTAAATCTTGATCACAGCTATCCATGCAATGTAAGTGCAGTTCGAAATGCAATGGGGACACTTGAGGCTCGTTTGTGCTCGTTTTCGGGGAAATGTTGATGGAAAGGCATGTATATAACAAAGAATTTCTGCAGTTTGTGCCCGTGAAAGGTGCAACTGGTGCAGGTCTAGACTCAACAATTCTGAATAGTTTGAAAGTTTACGGTATCGCCGTGAACAAATTAAGAGGTCAGGGATACGACGAATGTAATGCCGTGAGTGGTAAATTCAGTGAACTTCAGTCACACGAAAAACAATTTCCTCATGCACTGTATGTTAATTGCAGTTCTCTCTGCGTAAATCTTGATCACAGCTATCCATGCAATGTAAGTGCAGTTCGAAATGCAATGGGGACACTTGGGGCTCGTTTGTGCTCGTTTTCGGGGTAATGTTGATGGAAAGGCATGTATATAACAAAGAATTTCTGCAGTTTGTGCTCGTGAAAGGTGCAACTGGTGCAGGTCTAGACTCAACAATTCTGAATAGTTTGAAAGTTTACGGTATCGCCGTGAACAAATTAAGAGGTCAGGGATACGACGAATGTAATGCCGTGAGTGGTAAATTCAGTGAACTTCAGTCACACGAAAAACAATTTCCTCATGCACTGTATGTTAATTGCAGTTCTCTCTGCGTAAATCTTGATCACAGCTATCCATGCAATGTAAGTGCAGTTCGAAATGCAATGGGGACACTTGGGGCTCGTTTGTGCTCGTTTTCGGGGTAATGTTGATGGAAAGGCATGTATATAACAAAGAATTTCTGCAGTTTGTGCCCGTGAAAGGTGCAACTGGTGCAGGTCTAGACTCAACAATTCTGAATAGTTTGAAAGTTTACGGTATCGTCGTGAACAAATTAAGAGGTCGGGGACACGACGAATGTAATGCCATGAGTGGTAAATTCAGTGGAGTTCAGTCATACGAAAAACAATTTCCTCATGCACTGTATGTTAATTGCAGTTCTCGCTGCTTAAATCTTGATTTCAGCTATGCAAGCAATGTAAGTGCAGTTCGAAATACAATGGGGACACTTGGCATATGTGTCAGTTTCTTAAATTGTTCTTCGAAACGGCAGCATGTTTTAAGTGCTTTAATCGAATTCCAGTTGCCCTCTGTTTCTCATAGTCATCTGAATAAATTGTGTCCGACTAGATCAGTGCTCCGCAACCGCTGTGCCGTGACACACTAGTGTGCCGCGAGGTGATCTTGACTGTGCCGCGGTGATTTTATCGATTATAATAATAAAAAAAAATTAACCATCGCATCAGTTAGAAATTTTTCTAAGTAAAATATGCCTCTAACTTTTAACTAATATGTAATTTCCCTGGGTCGAAATTATACAAAACACAAAAACATGTTGTTACCATATATTGTATGTATGCTCGAGCGTCATATTTCTGGATTTCAGTTAAGAAAGAATATCCACAAATTTCTGACAAGGCCATTGCCATTTTGCTCTCTTTTTCTACGACATACTTATGCGAACAAAGTTTTTGGACACTGGTTCTAATTAAAAATGACAAACAATCGTGTTTAAAGGGTCTTGACCATGAACTTCGAGTAGCTCTTTCTAATATAGAGCCAAATATAAAACGTACGTACGTACATATGTTCATGAAAACAAGCTCAAATATCTCATTAATAAATTAGTTATGTTTAAATTAACTTTGATTTATTAGGCTTAAGTAAAGACCAAAAAACAAATTTTAATATAAAAATTTAAAGAGAAATTTTTTTTTACTTGTAAACTATAACTTTATATTTTTGTTTTTGTGTTGATGTGCAATTCAAAATGATTTATAGAAAACTTAAATGATTATAATTATCTTGATACATAGAGCTATTTTATTGTGTTTTTTATCTAATAAAAACATATACGTATTTATTGTAATTTATGTATTTGCAAGCTTTTTCTTGTGGTGCGCCGCGGAACTATAGAAAAAACGTTTTTGTGGCGTGGAAGATAAAAGGTTGCGGAGCTCTGGACTAGATGGATAGATCGGCATGACTCAGTAATAATATTTATAGAACTGTTACCAGTTGTATTCGACTCACTTGAAGAACTATCTGTATGTGATGATAAAGAAACAGCAGCAACTGCAAATCACTTATTATGTGCTATAAATCAAATTCAGTTTTAGTAGCAATTTAAAATCTTCATCAACTGTTTTCTGTTACACTTCCTCTAAGCAGATTTTTACAAACTGGGGACATGGACTTTAACTAAAGCAGTGAGTTATGCTGACCATTGTAAGAGTGTAGTGAAAGAAATAAGAAATCATTCAAAGAAAGAATGCCATGATATTTTTACTGCACTAACTGAAACATGTGATAAACAGAATGTCGATGTAAAAATTCCCCGTCTTGTTGGCGATCTAAAACATCGATGCAACATCCCGGTGGATTCACCTGAAAATTATTTCAGAGCAGCAGTATAATATTTCTTTATTGGATTTTTTCTTCAGCAAATACGGGAACATTTCCTTTAGCATAAGGAAACGTTCTATCGAGCTTCAAATGTTTTCTACCAAGGAAAAAATATAAAGATGACAGCTGAGCGATACAGAGAAGAAAGAAAGCTGTACTTTACATATGCAGTGGTTTTAGAATGTAGTAAAGAAGCTCTAATAAAGGGTCTATGGTATTGCTATCTAGCTAGTCTAGACTTGTTTCCATAGAATGCTCTAGGTCCTTTAGACGAGTGTAATTCATAATTTTTCTAGCGAAAAACTCGCTATTGAAAATCCTTTGCAAACTTCCAGTGTCCATTGCATCCTGTAAACAGTCTTTTTTCAACCTCAGGCGGTTAAAAACTTATTTGCGAAACACCACCGGTGAGGAACGCCTTGAATGGCTTTGTTCTGCTTAACATTCATAGAAATATAAATGTCCCTGCTGAAAGCATCCTTGACGAAATTGCAAAAGCCCCTCGTCGTCTCGATTTTCGACTCTAATTTAATAAATATAGTAAAGTAAATTTAATCATCATTAAATATAGCAATTGTTTTTCTATACTCCTTTGTATTTCTTTCTTTATTGTTTGTTTAATTTTTTGCACTGATTGTTCAAATTTGTTATTTCATAGTCACCCCCGCCCCTTTAGAAAATTTCTGCGTACACTGCTGCTTCGGATTTCCAATTTTTTTCGGTCTTTACAAGATTCTCATTCTGGAAGAAAATTTCAGTTTCCTGGAAGATTGCAAATTGCTTCTAGAACAGTTGCTCAAAAAGGTAAAACCTGGTGGTGACCGAATGGCTAGGGCACTGGCTTTCGGTGCAGATCCTGTGAGTTCGAGTTCCGCTGTTGGGATGGATGTTTGTAGCCGTTCGGAATCGGCTGTAAACAGTAGGTTCCGGTCTAATTAGCCCTCGTGTAGCAAAATGTTGACCGTAGCGCTCCAAATTAAATCAATCAAAAAGATAAAAAGTTTGGGAGCATGGAATTGGGAAGTTTCCTGGAAGATGACAGAAGGTAATGGAACAAAACGCTGAATGCGTTATTCAATAAAGTTTTTGGTGAAAAGGAAAAATGTGTCTTTTATTTTAACTTAAAAGCCGAATGAACTTTTCGGCAACTGAATATTAGAAAAATGACAGCATTAATTTTTTGTTTACGATTATTTTCTGTCTCATTGTCTCTCAAACAAATTCGATCCGTTCCCAAACGGAAATATTACATTATTTTCCTTCTATAACTTTACAATCGAAGGAAATTATCAACCAGGGATATAAAATAGATAGATACTCGAACTGACCAACAATGCGCGCGACAACATGAGTTATTTACTCGTACCGGTCAGCAATATGCTAACTACACATCCATCAACCTTATTTTGCCAATGGAGACGTACAGTTAGCACATATGCCTTTGTGTCAGCTGTTACAGCAAAAGAATGGACTACATATATAATTTTTCTTCCAAAGTTCTTTTCTTTTTCTTAATAATGCCCATGGACATCCTGAGGCTGGTAATTAACTTATGTGGTAAAGAGTCTGTATTTTTTACTGTAAATTGGTTTGTAATGTGTGGTGTGTTGTCTTTTTTACCGTAAATAGGCTTTCTTCATTAGAGCCCAAACCCGTTGAAACCTTTCAGACCTTTTTACCCGCTTTTCTAAAAAATTTGAAGCTTGTAAAAATTTCCCAAGCTTGTAGGTTCTCTCCCAAATCCCTTTTCCCTAACTTCTTCTAGAAAATTAGGCTATTTCCTCTCCGAGAATGAATTAGTTTATCTCCACATGAATTAGTTTATCGAACAAATGAGAAAAGGTGAAGTTAATAATAATCACACTAACAGTGAACTCCTATATGTGTACATTCTTAGCAAAAAGTTACAAAATCTTACTGTACAAGACAAAAACATACAGCTTCTTTAACTCCACAATAAAAACTATGGGTGGCAATTAGTTTCGAACTAATAATTGTAATTCTTCAGGTCGGGAAGCATCAGGTGCGATTCTCCCATTTCACAAACGTCAGGATGATAAAACGGTTCATGTAAATAATATTTTGCTGTGCGTTTGTGAGCTTTACAAATTCTTAGCCTTGTTGCAAATTAAGTTAGTATAAAATATTTATTAAAAAATTTTGTCGGCTCAGTCAGTGCTGATATATTTTATATGATAATATTATTTTAGTAACTCTTACTTAGGACAATGGTTTACAAAGCAAGAGTGGCAATCAGCATATTTTAGTTGAAAGCTCCAATGAATTCTTATCTCACATTTGTGCGCAGCCTAAGTACTAAACAAACAAGTGTCCTTTTCAGAGCCGGGCGCGATCCATTGTGGCGCCTGAGGCAATTTATAAAAGCGGCGCCTTTTCGAATTTTCGGAGAGACTGTTAAGTAATGATTCTATCACTATTGAAAAAAGTACTTAATGGAATAACGGACATTTTGGGAAACATATATATTAAATAGAGAGAAAATGTGTATTTATTTTTAAAGGAACATATTAAAAAAAAATTTAATTACAGAACGTGAAAAAAGCAGGCAAAGTAAAAATTTCATTAAAATGTATTATGTTATAAAATAATTGAGGCGTTCCAGCTGAAAAGCGGATAAGTGCCAAAATTTCCGAAGAGTATTTTTTCACTGATACAAGGGTTTCTTTGTTCCAATGTTAATGACGTGGAAAAGGAGGTAAGTGCCTAGATGGTTTGGTTTAGTTCTGAGCTAGGCACTTACCTCCTTTTCCACTTCCTTTGCCGTTAACCTTGGAACAAACTTTTGTATCAGTGAAAACATACTTTTTGGAAATTTTGGCACTTACCTGCTTTTCAATGGGGACCCCTCAGTTACTAAATCATTCTTCTAGCTATTATTGCAGTAAATTGCTCGATAGCATCTCTATATTTTATTGTTTTAAAAACTGTCTTTTCTAAAGAAATTCTTTCTAGATCATTCATCGTTCTCAATTTGTTGTTGTTCGTCGAATACTCCTTAAAAATTGCGCCATGAAAAACTGCGCTCGGCTGCTGCTGATTATTCGATAGGTAGTAGAATTCTTGGAGCTACAACAACGTTTGTAAATAGGCATTCAAAATTTATTTCTCATAATCTCAAATTCAGCCGTTTATGATAAATAGTCAAAATATCCTCTTATATTTGAGAATTTTTACGAATTTTGTCATATATTAGATTCCACTACTAATATATTTCTTTACTAGTTAAAAATCTTTTATTTTTACTAGACTCATTATAGCGCCTATTTCAATTTGACGCCTGAGGCTGTTACCTATGGGACCGACTCTTTTTATATTTGTGTTGGCAAAAGACCGAATTAACCCTCTCCTCCGCGATACCTGAAGGCGCATCTACACACAAGCGAATCAGCTCCCCCCCCCCCGTCGCCTCTTGACACATTTTGGTGTCGATTTGTCCCCCCCTCCAATGTGAAGGTAGTATTTCGCCGCTTTGATCATTCGTCTTAAAACCGCTCTCCGGAGCGGTCTAGTACGAATCTTCAAAGTCAGGAGGGGCGCCATAAAACCTCCTCGCGGAGACGGTACCAATAAATCACTGCTTTCCCCTACACTTCGCTCTCTGTTTCACGAATGTGTGCTCGTAGTGTTAGAACCAGTGGTGGGATTCAGCCGGTTCGCATCGGTTCTGCGAACCGTTTGCTAATAAGAGCTAGCTGCATCGTTCACGGACAAGCATTTAAAAAAATAAACCTACTCCACACGGGGTAGCCGGTCCAGTCTAATCGGAAAGGATTGGAATCCTATTCCTACAGTGCAAAGATTGTTAAGAATAAATCACATAGCCTATGCTAAAAGCAAAGAAAATTGCAAGTGATGATGCAATATGGAAATATCTTCAATAATTGTTTGTCAGGCATTTAATATTTTAAAACTCTTTCTTAATCAACGAACAATATCCGGAAGATGAATGGACTCGAGTTCATACAGATGGGTCTCGGATTCAAGACAGAGCGGGAGCTGGTGTCTACAGTACACTATTTTCCCGAAGTGCCCTTGTCGGCTGATAGATGTCCAATTTTGATGCCGAGATCTTCGCAATTCATTTAGCACTCGAAAATTCAAAAACCAAAACCAATATGTTCTCCAAAGTGGTTATTTTAGTTAATTCTATACCTGCCATCCAAGCCGTTACGGAAAATCACCGCTCTGAGACTATGGTCTTATCTGAAATCAAGCAAATCCTGAACCTTCTTAGAGGCATGGAGAAAATTATTGTCTTTCAGTGGATTCCATCACATATGGGTCACATTGAAGGTAATGAACAGGCAGATTTGCTTGCAAAAAAGTGGAACCCGCATTCAGCACGATATTATACCTGTTACACCGGATACACTCAAAAGACACGTTTTTGAAAAATTTAGATTAGGTAAGCAACTCCGAAATGGTGCAAAAAATTGAAAGGTAAAATTTGGGAGAATATTCAGGATTGTTGGAATCGTATGGCCACATACCCCGAAAGGAAGCAGTAGTAAATTTCAGGCTACAGACTGGACATGACTGCTTGGCAGAACATCTGTACAAAATGGGTATATTTCCTACCAACGTTTGCCCGATCTGCAGGGCAGGCGTTAGGAATTCGGATCACCTCCTAACTTGCCATGGACTTGACAGAATCTCCCATAGAAACGGAGACATCAACAAATTGTATTGGGATGCAAGGACCAGTATGAACTCTCTTTGTGACTGAACTTTTTGACTGTGTATATTTTTCTAGTTTATTTTGTTTCTAGTTTTTATTGTTGGTTTCTAGTTATATTGCTTTTTTGTTTTGTTTTGTTTCCTGATCCTCTGTAATGTTGTGGGCTGCCTGATCTGTATGGATTAATTTCCGGAATAAAGCCATATGTAACTAACACTAACTAACTAACACATACACACACACACACTCTCTTTCTTAAACCATAATCTAGTTTTGTGTAACTCTTATTGTTTTTATTTGAGTAATTAATGCATGAATAATTAAATTACCTTCTGGTATAGCTTCTGGTATACTTAAAATGGTCATTAGGACATAAAACCTGTTGTTAACTTATTTGAATCCCACCGCTGGTTAGAACTCATGACTGCCCTATGCGTAACGGTAATCAGGTTAGATGACTGCCAGAACCAATTGTTTTCCATCACAGGGGAGAGAGGTACACTCGCAAGAATTTTAGTTCTGCTATATCTGTGTTAATTTTTTAGTTCTGCTATATATAGTTCTGTTATATGTACAATGTTTGATTATTCGTAAAGTAACCGTCTCCCATATTTGCTAATCGTAAACTTTCGTCTGAAATCAGATGTTTACCTTTATCTTAACCTAAGACTATGTGGGAAAAGAAAATTCTGTTATCACTTAAAAATACGGGAAATTTTTCAGTATATTAAGCATGGGAACATCCAGCAACGTATATCATCAGAAGTAAACATCCAACAACGTATTTTCAAACTTTGCGAGAAATTTTTGCCTGGACACGCTGAGGATTTTGAGGAGATTGAACATCTTTTATAACAGCGCCATAGAACAAATATCGATAAAAACTTTGTTTTCTGTAATTTGAAATATGTAGTGCTTGCAGATTATAGCAATCGACCGGAAAATAAACTCGTGTACGGGTGAAGGTTTTTGTGAAAAGCGATTAACAAAATGCATAAAAAAATAAGGAAAGGAATGAGATAGGGATAACAATGTTTCAGAGCTATTTGAATAAACGAATTTGGCATTAAATTATTTCTTCTATCAAATCCCATTTTCACCCCGGCACTTTGTGAGAGGGTGGAGAAGAGTTGATAAAGGCACCCTATCGAAATCATTTATTTTTTCATTGGATGTTTGAACAACGACTTAACACTGTGCCACCCATTATTCGTTCAAAAGTTGTTTAATTGGGTTATTTCAAAACACCTAAACTTACTCGGGAATCGAACCCGGAACCTCTTGCTCAATTTACACGTGAGCATTATATCGCGGAGCTAAGCCGTCATATTAAACCTCACAAAATTATAAAAATTAACAGAATTTTAAATCATATTTCTTTTATAAAAGCTATTGCAGAGATGTAGTTTTTGAGCCACAAAAACTACATCTTTAACTGGAGCCTAAAAATGTTTAACCCAAAGCACTTACCAACAATGAATTTTCCGTAACTTTATGTTAAAACTTTATGTATTTGAATTATGACACGGAGCATGCACATTAGAAAACCATATGGTATATCTCTCACTTAAATTTATCGCATGGCGTGTTGAATATTTATAATAAAATTGACATAGATAAAATAACGCGATTGAGAAATATTACATGTAGTCCCTTTTTATCAGGGGTAAGATATAAATTAATTTCCGATAAGAATAAGCCCGGACAAAATGCTACCTCGATACAAAAAAAAAAAAGAAAAACAAAGGTTAGAGATAAACTACATTCAGTCTTAGCCTTGAATACCTGTCTCCCAGTAAGAACTCGAGAGATTTCGAGTAGCTCCTTATGCGGGACGCAGATAAAAAATTACGAACAGCTCCCGCTTGAGATAAGGGACGAAGACGGCTTTTCCTTCAGACGCAGGAGCTGAAATATATTCTAATAACGTACGTCAACGAAATTTGCATTAACTCTGTTAGATACAGTGTTTTAATCATAGGAAATTGATTTCATAGTTTACGTGAGGAAAAGGCATCATTCAATAGAGTAATTTCAAAAGTTTAACGAACAGGCATTGTTGACGTTAGTTTTTAAATTTTATACTCGATAATAAGCAGACTGTAATTCTACAAATAATATTTATTAAATTCAGCAACACCTCGAACACAACATTACTAAAAACATTTTCGTTGTTGGATGCAACTGTGGAACGCACCAAAACATCCGTCCACATTTTTAAATCACATTCTATTTTCTACCATTTTCTTTAATTCCCAAGCAAAAAAACTTGGCGAGCAGCCAATTCGCCAAATGGCGCAGAATCGCGCTATAAAGGGCGCCAACAGACATGTTAGTAAAACCATTATAAACATAACACACCTCCAACATACGCGTAAAAGGGGTAGCAAGTGACCAATTTTCTAAGCTCTGATTTCGATACGGACAGACATTGAAAGCGTTTTACAAATGTGTCAAGCATTCCCGAGGATCAGGGCCTGGATTAAAAAAAATCACTCTCCCCACTCAATCCTAATCTCACATCTCTACATCTTTGATTTACGGCTGTAAGAACTTAAGTTTCACTCCAGTGGATTCGCTGGTTGCCATTAGTTGGTAGCTTTCAGTTAGAATTTTAAAAACATTTCCGAGAGATATCTATCAGACTCGGGAATCGAACCCGAGACTTCCTGAATTCTAGGCAAGAACACATGCCTATTACTAGGGCAGGTCCCACAGGTGAGACGGCGAGGCGACCCTCTCAGGAGCCGAATTGAAATAAGCGCCAAAATGAGACATAGTAAAAATACGAAATGTTTAACAGAGGGGTGGGCAAATAGAGGCTCGCTACAGATTTTTTTGTGGCCCGTCAAGACAGCCAGAAAAACTGTCAAAATCTCCAAGACAGCCAAAAAACTGTCAATATTTTATTTTATTTATATTTATTGATTTTTATGATACAATTTATACCTTTTCTGAAATGCAAAATTAACTAATAAATGCAATAATTTTAAAAGGCTCCGCTAACATCTGCTTACACAAAGTGGCCCCCGGGTCAAAACAATTACCCTCCCCTGGTTTAACAAATAACGAAAAAAATATTGTTAGTTTAATTTGATGTATGAAGAAATTAGTAAAAATACACAAATGTAAGCGAATATTTAGATTTAAAAAAATAAATAAATAAACATCTGAATTTGAGATGAGAAGTAAATTTAGAATGCCTATTTCCAAACGTTGTTGTAGGTCATAAGAATTCTACTGGGGGCCTGTTCACATAGGAATCCGGTAGCGGAAGCGTTAAAGTATTGAAATATATTTAACCAATGACGAACCTCAAAACGCTTAGCAACGAAATTTTTAACGCCTATAATTGGTTTAATTCCGTCTCAGCGCCATCTTTCCTTCTACGCTTCCGTTACTGGACTCCTATGTGAACAGGCCTTAACACTACCTGCAACTGTAGCAACAGCTAAGCGAAGTTTTTCTAAACTGAAAATTTTAAAGAATTATCTACGGACTAGCTGAAAACCCGCACTTCGCTACGGAGTACATTCAAATTAAATACAACGGTCAATGTATGCAATTAATGCAATATATATATATATATAAATATATATTTATTTATTTATAATAAATACGACGATCAATGTATACAATTGATGTAAATATATATATATATATATATATATATATATGTATTTATAAAAAAATCGTAAGGGATATTTATTTTTTTGGATAATATCCAATCGTCTGCTGCATTAGAAAGAAAAAAAAATATTTTTTTGTCTATTTAGTTGTTATGCACGTGACGATAAATTTATTTAAAGTACCAGAAAAAGAAATCACGTGATCGCCATTTAATAAATTAAATTCTAAAAATTAATCTTTAAAAATTCACCAAAACTCAGAAAATTGAGGTAAAGATCCGAAAAAGATTTCATTTTAAAGGAATGTTTATGATCTTTCTTGTGATATAAATTTTATAACCCTCAAATTATTATTTTAAATGCAAACTTAAAAAAAGTTACAAAAACAGCTTAAAAATTTAATTTTAAAAAATCTAAGAAGAATTTTTCAAAAATATTTCTTAGTGCACCCCTACACCATAAGAAGAATGGCCATGCAAAATTTCAGGCCTTTAGGTCCAGCGGTTTGGTCTGTGCGTTGTATGCCAGTGAGTCAGTTACGGAACTGTTTTATATATATAGACAACGATAATACAAGAGTGATTGAATGATCTAGCAATAATTTCTATAAAAAAGACAGTATCTAAAACTATTAATTACAGAAATGCAATTATGCAATTTGCAGTAATAAAGGATAGAAAATGATTTAGTAATTATTTTTAGTACAAAACAAATTATACTAAAATTTATTTACTTTGTTTCCCTTTGTTAAAGATCTGTTATTTTAAAAAAGTTTTTTTTGAAAATAAAACTTTTTAATTAATACATATTTTCCCCAAAATGATCGTTATTCTGAAAGTATACTATTTCTAACAGTGATACATTCATTATTTAGAGATCCTCTCAAAAAATCTGAAAAGGCACCGACTTTAAATCTGGCCTCAGGCGCCACGATTGATTAGTCCGGACCTGCCTATTACGACCACTGGATCATGTAAGTTCCCACTAACCAGCTTGACAAACTCATCATTTATATATATAGTCCAGTCAAATTGTGTTTTTCGGAGGAAAATTTTGGGGTAGTTTTGATTTCTTCTATTTTATATGTTTTTTGGGGTGCTGAATCCGAATCTGAGGTTTGTTAACAAAATTTCGTGACGCAACATTGAAGAAAATGCAAAAAAAGGTAAAAATTTCCATTTTTTGGCGGTTTTTTGCTTATAACTCGGAAACTATCAACTTTTCGTATATAACCCTATTTATCAAAATTAAAGTACATAAAATTTCCTACAAATTTCACTACTTAGGTTTTTTTCTCCGACGGATCGTTTGGGCTCAAGCGCTATTTGAAAATTGGCGTATTTCGGCTGTCTCCACAAAAACCCACTTTTTCCACTCCAAAATTCTAATTTATTATTAATGGCTGTCAATTAGTGAATTCCTCCCAGTTCTCTGCACATACCTTATTTAGATAATATATGTAGAGGTACAAGTAATTTTTTCAAAAATAAAATAATGTTCAAGTTATTTAAAGAAGTCCGAAATTGTACAAATTAGTTGTAATTGTTACATAAAAGTTGAAATTCCAAAGAAAAATCTTGAAAAATTATTACATTTTATTACATTGTATTACAATACATATGATCATATATTACATTATTATATGAGCCGTTGTCGTTTAGAGGGTCCTGGCTGAGGTTCTTCGAAGGCGGCGAGTCCTGGCACAGGTTCGGGTTGTTCTGTCGTCAGAGTCGGGGCTTGTTCATCTGGAAAATGAAAGAGGTGGTGAGAAAACAACAACTTGTGATCATATCTTAAGGAGAGATGAGTGATTACGAAATAGATGGTGAGATTAGACATACCTTCCGCATCATGTAAGCGTATTTCTTCAGTCTGTTCTTCAGTCTGTACCCATGACGTGAAAGGTGTTGTATCCGTCGATTGTATGTACATTAAAATCAGCATTATCGTACACCTGCTGTGAAAAGCATGGCTGGTTAACTTTCAGCGGATCGCTGCTGACAGCTGATGCTTCCAGGCGGACAGCCTCTGTGTAAGTCAAACAAAATCCCAATGAGGAAACCACATCGACTAATTTCCTTGAGCCGTACTTCTTGTACAGAAACACTGCCAACCCTACGAGGACTGGTGAAATGAATGATCTGGGCCTCACTGCTGCTACAAGACTTTTAGCCAGTGCTGTGTTCTTCTTCCCCATATCATGGTCCCCACGTTTTTTGTTTAGTACAACTGTTTCCATAAATGTACGGAGACTTTCAGGAATGAGTTCCTCATTTCCTTCCAAAAATTTATCAGGTGAGGGGTACTGTGCGGTCTCATAAACCTGGCTCCGGATATCCTCAACAACAATTGCAGCAGCCGTCTTAATAATCCGGAGTCTTTCCTCTTGTTCATTTTTAACGCCTGCTGGTACCAAGCATCATTTAAAATTTTATACCCTGTGTTTTTGAAACACACTACCAGCTTCTTGTTTGGAGAAAAGGTCATTATTATATAGCTTCCATATTTTTTGAGTAGATGAGCTTTAACTGTCTTTATGTCAGGACGATAATCACCCTTGATTTGGTCCACCAACTCGTCCAGCGTAAACTGACATTCTCCATCACTATTCTCAAGATAAGTGTAGACATATTCAATTGCTGCTTCAACATGATTGGCGAATGGACCCCTTTTTCTCTTCTCTTGAATTTTTGGGCGCTTGTACAATTTTCTCATGCATAAACTATGATACTGACAATCAGAAACCACCTTGTCTGAGACAGGCAAAAGACGTTTGATTATGGCTTGTCCATACTCATCACCACGTTCTTCTGCCCTTTTTATGATAGTTTCCTTGACTTTCAAAATTCGAACCTGATACACAATATTACGATTTTTTTTCTTTTTTCTTTGTTGTTCTATAAAGTCAGGTGTTATGACGAGGCCACACATAAAACAATGAGTTTTGAAATTGAAATGCGCTTCAGTAGAACGTCTTTTGACTTGCTCTCTACCCTGTTCCGCCTTCTTCAAATGAGCTGCAATCATTCTTTTATTAATGTAGTTTGTACAACATCGCTCATGAACATCAACTGCAGATTTTTCACGTAGCTGAACATGCTGACCATCCTTCCTCTTCTTGCTTGACTCGATAAACGTTTTCAAACCTCTTTGCCGCACCGTTATCACCTTCTCTACGTTATTATCCAGCACTTCATCACAAATAAAACACACATTTGAAGCCATTTTTAACACTACGCATAAATATAACTTTTGAATCGTGTTGTCGTTGGATTCTAACACTGAACTACTTTCCTTCGCACTGCCACTGGTAGGAATCGGATGGCCGGTGTTTTTATTTTTTGGTTTTTTTTTGGAGGGGGAGGGGAGGAAACCTCGTGAACAATATGAAGGGACTTGAGACTGGGTCAACACCCCTTTATCGGATATAGGGGGTGTTGATTGGGTACGCATGTACACGGTGACGTAGTTGGCCTTGAATCGTCTGTGAAGGAATCGAATGGAAGAAAAGAGGGCTTTTAAACCAAACGGGGCAGTTATAAAATCATTTGGTGAGGCTCGCCGAGAATAAATAACATGAAAAAAAGTACAAGACGGAATTATATTTGCACAGAATTTAAATACAATGTGATTTTTAAAATCCTACATTGTATTGGAAGGAGGAATTAAATGACAGCCTTTAATGATAAGTTTTGGAGTGTAAAAAGTGGGTTTTTGCGGAGCCAGCCGAAATACGCCAATTTTCAAATAGCGCTTGAGCCCAAACGGTCCGTCGGAGAAAAAAACCTAAATAGTGAAATTTGTAGGAAATTTTATGTACTTTAATTTTGATAAATAAGGTTATATACGAAAAGTTGATAGTTCCCGAGTTATAAGCAAAAAACCGCCAAAAAATGAAAATTTTCACCTTTTTTTGCATTTTTTTCAATGTTGCGTCACGAAATTTTGTTAACAAACCTCAGATTCGGATTCAGCACCCCAAAAAACATATAAAATAGAAGAAATCAAAACTACCCCAAAATTTTCCCCCGAGGGCCCCTTTTGAGCACAAATTGACTGGACTAATAGACAAGATAGAAGTTTTGACACCGCAAATTTTGCACAATCAAATGCTTTTGCAGGAAGTGAAATGATTAATTATTCCGCACATTACTAAATCGAATTGAACGGGAAAAGTTGATAATTTTCTATATACAGGTGGTTATCAAAATAATGGAAACACTAGGAAGCACCATGAAAACCTTTATTAATACGGGGCAGATCATCTTTGTCATTTAATACCACCTGATTCACCTTGGAAATAGCTTAGCTTCCGTAAATGCTTTGTTTGGGAAGTTCCCTTCCACCTCTAATGGTTGATACCGAAACATATAGATGCCGATTGAGCTCTTCGGTCATTTTGGTTTCAGTTGTTTTCTTTCTTCGTGTCACAATCCGCTTCAATACCTCGTCCATCTCTTTCACTCTGCTCTCCCTTTCGTCCACTATTCTGTTTGGCAAAGGATGTTTTTCCGTACACTGTGTATACTATCATGACTTTCGATACCATAGCTCGAAAAACACCCATTAGCCTAGGGGTTGCAGTAACAGATACTCCAATTGTAACGAGCTCCAACAATTTGCCCCTTTCACAAGGTCTGCAAGGTTTGACATTTTACGCTGTTCCCCCCCCCCCCAAAAAAAAAGCCCTATGCTCTTAGCTTCATTACTGCTACCTGACAGTAGAATAATACGTACACTATATTATATAAAAAAAACCACCGGTGGCCAGACTTGTTTTTAAGGAATACGAAGCACATTCATAAACACCACTAATATTGATAGGTGTTTCCAATATTTTGATAACCACCTGTATATATATAGGATGGAACTTTAATAGTGGCAACTAGGTATGTACAAAGTATACAGAAGAGATACAGGGGTGACACTTTTATAGCCCTTCAAAGTAGTAACCAGCATTGTTTAGCGATCGTCGCTAATATTCTGGAAGCTGCAGGATGCCGTTGGCAGCACCTGATCTGTTGATCCTTCGAATGAAGCGGTCTACGGCCTGCAGAATCCCTGGTAGAATCCATGGAGCGGTTCCTTCATCTTGGGGATGAGATCAAGTCGCAGGGAATATGGGTGATGGTAGAGCACTTCCCAGCCTCAGCGAGCAAACACATCAGCCAAAGTGTGCGCACAAGCATTTTCTTTCCATCAGTACTATGCAACAAATTATTTCGTATGATAGACCGGTAACTAAAACATGGCTGTGTTCATCCTGTCACTGTGCAGGCGTGTGATATTTGTGAGGAGAACGCATTTGCTCTCAGGTAAGGCAGGTATGGAACATGCGTGTGGTGTAAACTGCTCTCCTGGATTCTGCTGGTTGGAGCTCTACAACAGTATTGCCACTATTAAAGTTCCATCCCACGTATATATATATATATATGTGTGTGTGTGTGTGTGTGTGATAATAATCACATACATTATGAATGAATTTGGAAAGAAGGAAGGACCGAGGAAGAAGCGTTGAAGCATTAAATGTCTTACACACAAGAGGCAGTCGCTCGTAGGATGGAGATTGATACGTAAACATTTTAATGAATAGGAGATCCAATGAAACTTTGTTTATCTAAGCTTAGTGAAAACTTATTGGCAGAAGTGGCCATCGGCCTTTGCCAGGCTAGTGGAAAGGGAAGACACGCGTTACATTGCGATGGATGGACTTAGAAAAGGACATCGTCGGCCAAAGATATATTAGAACGCGGCATGTCTTCTGTTCAGCATTATAAAATGAATATTTTCCCATTTTAACACTAGGTCTTGGAAATATGTGGCGTAGCTACATATTCAGCGCCCTGGAGCACGTAAAATCGGTGCGCCCACTTGTTTCTCGGAAGAATTCTGGCGAAATTTGTTTTCTATCTAACCCTCTTATTTCGATTTAAAACTTTACTTTATAACAATTTATTTGAAATTCAACACTATAATATATTCAGTTAAATAAATATAAATACACTATCTAACAATAATTATTTGGACACCCATGCAAATGACGATATCTGCGGTCCTAACATACGTCCCGCCCTCCACCGTTAAATATTGTGTTGGAAACAACATTGGCATTTGTCGCATGCAAGATGTCGCGAAATGCAGAGTTATCTGATTTCGAGAAAGGTGTAATCTTTGGGTATTACAGAAATGACCGATCCATAAGGGACATATCTAGCGAGCTGAATTACCCAAAATCGACAGTGGCCTGTGAGATTCAGAAGTAGAAGGTCAGCGGTGATTGTCGGAATGTGCCCCGAGTCGGCAGACCCACGAAACTGGGAGATAGAGACCGACGGGTGCTGTCCAGTGAAATTCGGAAGAACCGCACCCAGTCGATGGTCCACATATTCCAGGAGTTTCAACGGGCATCCGGGAATGTTTTTTTTTTTATGAATGCCGTCCGTAAGAAAGTACATCTGCTTGGTTTTCATGGTCGGGCTGCCGCCCATAAGCCTTTGATCACAAAGTCCAACCTCGCTTCTCGGTTAATGTGATGTAAAGCACGTAAATGTGATGTAAAGCACGATGGGGGCGATTTGGGGCGGTTTTTATAAGGAAAGGAATGACGAATCGGGGAAAATTTTCATATTGGAACATAAAATTTCCTGTATTATTTTTGCATTTTAAAATTTCCTCTTAGATTGTACGTCATTTTGAAGATAACTGTAATATATATCACGTGTGAGAAGGAAATTAAAATAGTAGCATTAGGATTTTGTGCAGAGTGATAGGCGTTTTAGCTAAATTTCATTAAAAAATACTTCAACTTGACTAAATTAAAAAAAAGTATGCTATTTACAGGTAAGTTTTTGTTTCTTTAATTTTTAAGTGCTATTTTACCATAAAAGGTGAAAAAAACCTTTAAAAAATTATTTTTTTTAAAAATTGACTCCGAACGTAGACAGTCATCTTAATTCCTACTTGAGAATGATAATAAAAAAATGATGAAAGAATAAACTGTACCCCCCCCCCCATTGAAATATTTAAAGTAATAAATTCTGTTTTAACAAGTAATTTCTCAACAATTGGAAAATTAACTAAATGCAAAATAGAAAAGTAAATAAAACATAATTATATTTCACAAGGCCTTCAAAAGTATCCAATAATAACACAATTTGCTTAGCAAATACAAAATAAACAAAAAAACAGCAATAATTGGTGTATAATAAATAGTTTTTTATTTGCGGCTGTTTTTATAAGGAAAGGAATCACGAATCGGGGAAAATGTTCATATTGAAACATGATTCTGTTTTAACAATTAATTTCTGAACAAATGGAAAATTAACTAAACGCAAAATAGAAAAGTAAATAAACCATAATTATACTACCCGTACTTCGCTACGGAGTACATTCAAACTAAATACAACGGTCAATGTATGCAATTTATGCCAAATATATATATATACAGGTTGTCCATAATTAAAGTCCCACTTTCAAAAGGCTGCAAAAAAAGAACCACTGATCAGAATGACTTCAAATTTGAAATGAATATACTGGAAGAAGGGGGAAACGATTTGGCATAATTAAAAAAAAGTTCCAAAATGTATCAATAGACCATTTTGAATCAAAATACGACGGCTTTGGCATGAGTTGCACAGTAAACCAACTGTAGTGTTCAATGTGCATGTGTGTTTGGGTCGTTTGACGGAAAAAATGACTTCCAAGTCAGTCAACAGTTGTGGCACTGTTAGTGGAAAGCCCATCCACCACGGCAAGGTCGTACCACATTGGATGGGGAAAATTGGTTTTTAATTGTCCTTGGGCCAAAAATCGCATAAAAAACAACAATGAAAACGCCTGTTAATTATCGCTAGACTTGCGGCAGACAAGTTCAATATGCTTTCCACCATTGTCCGCCACAAGCTGAAAGCGATAAACAGCATGTTCCACAACAGACCGGAGTGTCTCAGGGGTGACGTTGCGAATGTGTTGCGTAATTCAATTCAGCTAAATTTGTAATCAGGCCACTGTACGCAACATTTTAAAGATAACTCCACAGCCAGAAGTCACAAGGATTGAGGTCTGGTGATCTTGGAGGCCAGGCTGTTGGACAATGACGGCTGATAAGTCGATTATTTCCGAAATGCCTCTTGAGCAGTTGCATGACTGGCTTTGCGATGTGCGGAGGAGCGCCATCTTGCATGAAAATGATTCTATCCAGACATGCACGCTGTTGAAGTGTTGGAATGACCTGGCTGCGCAAAAGACTCGCATACCGTTTACCATTCACGGTACAGGTAATAGGACCCACATGACCTATCTCCTCGAAAAAAATGGCCCTACCATACACGATGCCGTCAACCCGCACCACACAGTTACCTTTGGCGAATTCATCGCTACTGGTTGAGTTGCGAATGGGCTTTCTTTTGCCCATATCCTGCAATTTTGTGTGTTGACAAACCCGTGGAGGTGGAAATGGGCTTCATCTGTCCACAAAATGTTCCATGGCCATTCACTGCCCACTTCCATGCTAGCGAGAAATTCCAGAGCAAACGCCTGTCTTCTTGGCAGGTCAGTGTAATGAAGCGCCTTCGGATATATGAAAATTTCATAGAAATATTAAGAGGTGAAGTCGATCGAAGGCTTTTATCATTACATTGTTTTGATAAAATTGGGAACGCTGGCTGAGCGGGACGATAATTATAGAGCGGAGAGGTCCTGTGTGACGTAAGGTAGTGAATAGTCCTGCGGCGGTGGTCAACTTGGGAGGTTGATCGCCAGACAAGATTAAGAGAGTTGTCGCCAGGATTTGACACTACACGACAATGGACTGTGTTTTCAGATTTACAACGGCGGCATGTAAGAACCAAGGGCGTCGTGTGAGGTTTATGCAAGCATGTTTCCCGCGGGGGCGTGTGCTGCTTAGTTGAGGGCGGCCAATAAAATAAAGTTTGAAATGAGCAAGCGAATGAGTTTTTTTTGCTGAATCTTGTATGGATGAGAAATTTTGAGGAGGAGGAGACACGAAAGAAGAAAGGAGTTTGAAATGTATAAATTAGGGAGTTTAAAAAAAAATAGGAGGCTCTCTCAGATCTCTCTCTCTCTCGAGTCTCAGACTTCTGGCGTGTCGGGTCGAGCTTCGGTTCCCCGCTTTTATCCTGAGATTTTGCGTATTGGAGTAGAGCTGCGGTTCTCCTGGTGTTATTACTGCGTTCAGTCGAACTTGGAGTTCCCCACAAATATAAATGATAAAATAGAAATTTCCCTGCATATAAAATAATAGTGGAGCGAGTAGTGTAGCGGTCACAAGAATCATCAAGAGACGGAGAATCAAGAGGTGTGTGTGTGCCCTGCCTATGTACAGAAGGATCCAAAGGACCCCAGCTAGACGAGTCAGCGGATTCAACAATTAGATAAATATCAACGGAACTGAGTGAGTGGCACAATTTTATTGTTTAGATCAGTCCCCTTTTTGTTTTGGTTTTTTTAAATAGGTTGTTTACGGTCAGAGTAGGAGTAGTTTATATAAGAGTTAGAGTTGAATAAGTATTTTGAGTTTTGGTATTTTGTCGTGCGCTCTCTATTTTCCTCGTCAAGTAAATTTTGAATGTTAAATTTCGATATAATGATAAACTAATTTTGGTATATGGATAAGTGTGCCTATAAAAAATATGATTAAAATAATGTGTACAAACAATGTATAATAATTTGTAAATAAATTTAAGTTTAAGTTAATTTTAAATCTCTCTGTTTTATTTGTTTCTCAATTTTTTTAGTTCCCTTGTTCGTCAATTGCTAGTTACGTCCTGAACTACGGGTTATTAACAAAATATTTTTTTAAAAACACAACGCACCCAACTACCCCTTTATAACTAATTTAATGTACTAACTAACTATTTCACGCCCGTTAAAATAACTTTGGACGAGCAACACGACAGTCAGCAGGAAGCAACTCCTGAACATGTGTAATTTTGTATGGATAGCAATGCAGGATATTGCGTATAATTTTGTGCACCGTACTCGCAGGCATGTCTAAACATCGGGCAATATCACGTGCACTGCAAGTTTACGCACCACTTCTCGTCCCTTCCTCTAATGCTGTGGCCACATCTTTTACTACCACTACTGATGTCGAAGCAATTGATTTCCTCCCTCTGCCAGATTTCACTTCAAAAGAACATGTTTCTTCACATTTCTGAATCATATTCTTTAGACCCTTTGCAGAAATCGGATCACAACCTTTTCATTCCCTTTAGTGACCGGAATTTCTTTAAAGCTGCAGGCACATAGTCGTCGTTCTTGTAGAAGAGCTTCACCAGAAGAGCGCAATCCTTCATTGAGAGACTCATGACAAACTACTCAGATACAATATGATGGGAACGCCACATATCCCGCGCTTTTATACCACATGCAATGTGTCGTGCGTATGAGTGTCTTTTAATTAGTTTGCATAGTATGCCGCTTACAGCTCCATCTATTGATACATTTTGGAACTTTTTTTATTATGCCAAATCGTTTCCCCCTTCTTCCAGTATATTCAGTTCAAATTTTATTCGGTATCATATTCAGTTCAAAGTCATTCTGACCAGTGGTTCTTTTTTTTTTTTGCAGCCTTTTGAAAGTGGGACTTTAATTATGGACACCCTGTATATATATATTTATAATTTATAATATACCCGTGCTTCAGTTTTTAAAGCTCTTTCCAAATTCCCGTCAATTTTTATTCCCGTCGCTGCCGACAGATGGCTGCACCATACTGGGTGATTTGATTGTTTCGTCTCAGCGGTGGAGGGATTTTAGAATTAAAATATCTGTAAAACTATTAAAGTAACATAATAACTGTAAGCAGAAAAAATTATCAGTTTTCAAAGCTCTTTCCAAATATGTAACTTTATGTACTTTCATGGGAAAAAAGCATCGATTTTGACATTTCAAATATGGCGGCTGTGACGATCTTCTATTTTCTGGACTCACCCTTCAAAAATTGTTGGTTTTTTATTAATTAAAAATTAACGGTAATAAAATTTAAAATTCGGGCTTCGAGGTGCACTTTCCCATAGTCTACACTACCCGTGTGCCAAATTTCCTGGCTGTAAGTTTCACAGATTCGCCTCGAGGCCTCACACACACGCACGCAAACATTCGCTTTTATTACTAAGATAGTGTATAATACTGCTGGCCATTTAAATTGCAACACCATGAAGGAGGGACGATAAAGCTTTGTTATTTGCTTTCCTTCCTGGTGTTGTAATTTTATTGGCCAGCAGTGTGATAAAACAATTTATAATTATTTAAGTACGGAGTACCCAGTAATATTTACTATATATTTTAAAAACTGTATTGACAAAATGTACTTATGCATGTGTAGTTTGCACATTAAAAAAAAATTTAAATTGTTATTTTCTCGCTTTTTCGTTTGCAAATTGGTCGATCCCTTTCTCGAGTTGATAAGCTATTGTTTTTTTCATTTGATACGTATAGTGGCCAAAGAGCTAAGACGGTGTTGTGACATGCTGCTTCTTAAATACACTCAAGAGCCAAAACATTATGACCACCTGTCAATAACGAGTTGGCCCACCTTTGGCGCGCAACACAGCTTCAACCCGTCTTGGCATGGATGCCACAAGTCCTTGGTAGATGGCCGGAGACAGATTGTACCAGATGTTTAAGCAACGGTCACGCAAATCGGAGATATTGCGAATTGGTGGTCTTTGAACTCTGAGCTGCCGTCTCACGACATCCCAAATGTGTTCTATCGGATTGAGATCCGGTGAGTTAGGCGGCCAGGACATTAACTGGAATTCAGCATCATGTTCCTAGAACCACTCCAACACAATTTTAGCCTTGTGACACGGGGCGTTGTCCTGTTGGAACATTCCATTTCCATCTGGAAAAACAGAGGCCACGTAAGGGTGCAACTGGTCCGCAATGATGTTCAGATACCCTGTAGCATTCATGGTCTGCTCTACCACAACCACGGGTCCCAGAGACGCCCAAGAGAACGTCCCCCAAAGCATAATACCGCCACCACCGGCCTGTGTATGACCTACTGTACATTGAGGGAGCAACAGTTCGCCTGGAAGACGGCGTATCCTGACACGGCCATCGGCGTGATGAATGACAAACCGTGATCCATCTGACCAGGCAACTCTCTCCCACTGATCCATGGACCAGTCGCGATGTTCCCGGGCCCAGCGCAGGCGCAGTTGGCGATGACGCTTGGTCAGCAAAGGCACACGAGTGGGACGTTTGCTGCGTAGCCCCATATCCAACAGCGTAGTGTCCGCTGAACAGTGTGCTGCGATACTATTCTACTTGGTCCTGCATTGTATTGGGCTGTCAGCTGAGCCACTGTCTGACTCCGGTTTTGCTTCACCATGCGAGACAGTCTCCGGTGACCTTTTTCTTTGATAGCGTGTGGACGTCCAACACCATGTCGTCTACTGCTGGTTTGACCGTCATTCATCCACTTTGCATAAGTACTAACAACTGTAGGTCGCGAACAACCCACGAGTCGTGCAGTTTCGGAAATACTTGTTCCGAGCCTTCGAGCCATTACAATCTGCCCTTTATCAAAGTCGCTTAGATCCGCAGCCTTTCCCATCACACACAGAAATAAGTGAAAGAATGATTCTTCAAACTCTCCAGCAGCAGCTAAATACCACTTCCACCTGATCACGTGCCTTCCACGTCATCCAGGCGAATTCATTGCAAAATGTAGGGGTGGTCATAATGTTTTGGCTCTTGAGTGTATGTTTCGATTAATTTTAACTTCGTTCTGCAGTCGCTGTCGTCACCGGTGAAGTTAAAAAAATTAGGCATACTGTAATAATGTCAGAGAGGCTGCGGTGTGAACTAAAAGCAGTTCAGCAATTTCGCGTATAGAAGTAATTTGTTTTAATTGAATATAAAAGCACATTTTAAATCGAAACAATTGAGGTCCAAAACCAGGTGAAATATCGGAAAGATATGCCGATTGTTACAAATCTGATCCTCTCAGGATACTTTTATCGGGTGACGCGATGAGATATGCAGGTGATAAACATTTAAAAAGTGTACATAATTATCGAACGGATTAAAATTTAACAGTTAATTAATTAATAATTAAATCCTTTACTTTATAAAACACCTCGACTTTGAAACATCGTTCTCTGTTTTCAATGCGTTCATCTACTTGTAATTCATGAAAGAATTTTTTCACACGACGCAATCTTTTTTTGGGGAAAACAAGGTTCAGCATTCCATGTAGCTGATAACTCAAGTGCATCGTTTTTAAGAAACTCTCAATTATTCCTTAAGTTCTGGAATTGGTTTAGGAGTGAACACATCTCAATCGATTTCCCTATATCTTCATGAATACCTTGTAGCATTTTCGAGAGTTTATTAATAGGTTCGAGTATTTTACTTTGTACAATCATCAATATAATTGTTGAAAATTGTTCAAAATAATCAAAGAGCTTCACGTTACTCGTCATAATTTTTTCCATTCAATGATAAATATGTCAATATTTTAATTACATCAAAATAACGCGAACGTAATGCATCGAGAGCCCGAACACGGGAAGGCAATCGTGTTGGACAAACTCTTTTTAATGTTTTTGCTAAGATGGTTTTATTCCTTTCCATTAATGTTGCCCAACGCCTAACAGAACTGCAAAAAACGTAAATTTTTTCTAGCTGTTCATAAAATTGCTTGACTTCCTGCACATTGCTGACACTGTCGTTGATCACTAAATTCAAATTATAAGAACAACAGTGCACAAATCTGGCAGCAGGGTTTCGTTGTCTAATTCTTGCGTATAACCCTGAATAAGCACCTCTCATATTCGCAGCCCCCATCGTAACCTTGACCTCACAATTTTGATATGTTGGTGAAATTTTCAATAACTTTTAAAACTGTTGTTTCTAATCCTTATGATGTTTGATCAGTAACCTGAGTAAATCCACAAAACGTTTCCTTTATTTGAAGCTCGATTGGTTTCTCATTTTCATCCTTTTTCTTATTATAACATAACGAAATACAGTACTTTGCTGATCGATTTTTGGTAAATCTTGCGTTGCTTCTGTTATTATTGTTGCTTCCGTTATTATTGTTATGAAAGCGGCCTCTTCTATTTCACTTTTAATTCGTATATTAATTTCATGTGCAATCAAATTCATTCATATTGCATATCCGAACTCAGTAATTGGTACTGCCTTTGGGCTTCTTTAATAGATCTTCTAAAACATCATCACAGCGAGAAAGTAATTTAATTATTTCTAGAAAATTTCCTTGCGAAGTGCCTACATTTTTAAGATCTGTAATCATATGGGCTCTGAAAGGCAAATTATTTGCAGCAAATGTGATAGTTACATCTATTTTTTTGCGCCAATAATTTACCGCATTGTTAATTTCTTGCTGACTAACAATATTTATAGTTGAACCACTTTTCCACCGATAGTGAACCTCGCAAGAAATTCCATGTTGGTTTGATTCGTCGTTTTCAATATTTCTTGTTAAATGCGCCCAGTCAGATGTTCCTCTTACGAAAGCTAAATCGCTGTTCGGCGTATCAAAGAGCTAGCACGGTTGACAGTAACAAATATTTTTTTTTTCTGTTGAATAACATAACCATTGTCTTTTAATTTTTAAAGGTCCGTTATATTTATAGTAATCCTTCTCGTTGAAGCCTCTGTTTACACTGCGACCAGCCGAATCTTCAGGAAAAGGCCCCCTTGGTTGATAGGGGCCAAGGCCAGTAACTTTACGTTGTGTTCAGTAGTTAGAGCTTCTGAAGATTTTCTTTTATAAGATGAGTCTATTGCTATATCAATGCGTTGCGAAAGGACTTCAGTTTCTGCTTGAATTAGTAGTTCAAGCGTAGAAATATTCGTAATATCTGTATCTGTTTTGTCTAGATAATTTTTGCTTTCAGCTTGTGATTTGTTTTCATAAGAACTACAAGCGGGTAGGGATGCGACATCGATGTCGATGTTTTCAAAACATCGATGTTTTGATTTTAACATCGATGTTTTAAACATCGATTTATTGAAGCCGATTTTTTTTAACATCGATGTTTTGTGCTCTATGTTTTACGTTGTCTCGATGTTTTTTTTTTAAATGAAAATGTACCATAATAAAAAAAAATTAACCACGTAGCATAATTTTCCCACTTAGTAAATGTAAGTTTGAATTCTAAAAAGGACGAATACAAAAGGAGGAATGATTAGAGACAAATGGCAATGAACAACCAATGAATAATAATTATATGTCCCAATAGCCCCAATGATTATTATTTACAGTAAAAAAAAACTAAGCTTGTTCAGTTTTCCCCCATACGTTGGTTTTGCACCAATACTTCAAATTGGTGTAAATATATGTAATTTTCTTTTGTATTATTTAATTTGAAAATAAAAGATTTGTTAATAAATTGCAATAATTTTTTACTCAATTTTCTGGTAAAAGTAATAAAATGTGTAACGGAAATTCTGCGATATGAGCTGACTCTAGCAACCAAGTTTTTGTCATTTGTGTCAGCCCAACCTGAGAGTAAAATTACCCCCCCCCTCCATGACTAACTGAAGTAACATTAATCTTAAAGGTTACTAAACCAGTTTTAAATAATGAAAGTTCATAAACATCGATGTTTAAAAACATCGATGGTTTTGGGGCAATGTTTATTAGCATCGATGTTTTAATATTGAATATCGATGTTTCGAAACATCGATGTTTTGTTGTCGATGTCGCATCCCTACAAGCGGGCGGATTATTTGAATCAACCATTTTAAAAAATGTTGATATTTTAGCAACTTTTATTACAATTTCCTTTTCGGCTTCTTGCTTTTCTATTCTTCTTTTTCTAAACTGAGCACCACTTAGTTTTGAACGTGTTATCCCTCTTTTTGTGATTTTTCCTTAATTTTTGATAACTAGTGTAGTTCAGGCGTAAAAATATTCGTAATATCTGTATCTGTTTTGTCTAGAGAATTTTTGCTTTCAGCTTGTGATTTGTTTTCATAAGAACTACAAGCGGACGGATTATTTGAATCAACCGTTTTAAAAAAATTTTTATATTTTAGTAACTTTTATTAAAACTTCCTTTTCGGCTTCTTGCTTTTCTTTTCTTCTTTTTCTAAACTGAGCACCACATAGTTGTTTTTTTTTTTTTTTTTAACATCTCTATCTATCTACAATACATTTATAATAAATAAATTCTGTATATAAATATATAATATTTATTAACAGAATATATATAGATATAACAATTAACAGAATATATATAGATATATATTCTGTTAATTGTTAATAGTTATTTTTTTATTTATTACTTTTAGAAATATTAAAAACCATTTTTAAAATTATCTTTCGTTGTAAAATTAAAATAAATTAAATATTATTTTTTACGTTGCAACCTCAGTTAACATAATAATTTATAAACAAACCACTTACTTTTAAAATTATACGTCGATGAATCCAAAAACACACTGTGCATAAGTAATTTAGCAAAATGATAGTGATAAATTGTACAAAGTCACTTAAACAGAACAATATTTACAATTCACATACAGTACACTCAATAAGTTAACAAGTCAATAATATAACACTTTCATTCAAGAATCAACTTGAAATTCATACGCTATTACAAAGAAAATGTGAAGCCCTAAATACTACGCTTGCTTTTAAAAAATCTCCGAATATTTGCCTCTATTCTGCGCAGATGTTACCTTGCGCTCGTGGGATTCCCGGGACACATGTAGCTTCTTTGCTGTAAAACACAGCTTACAATACGTATAGTAAGTGCCCATAGCATTGCTTTTAACATTCTTAGCAATCATCATACAGTTTTATAGGTTTAGTAGAGGTATATAAAATGTAAAATTTATAATGAATATTTTCTGAATTCAAAATTATGAAAAGTGCGTACTATTATATTTAAGTGCTTACAGTTTTATTCATCTAAAAAAATATTTAATTTATTTTTTATAATTTATAGAAAATCTGACAAATTTGAATTTTTTTAAACAAAAGTTTTCCCAAATTTTTATTTCACCCTTTCTAATTTTGCGCCCCCGTGACTCAAGCGCCTGGAATGGGTATGATGTAATAGTCGCGTGGTTTTCAAACGTCGTGGTTTCTCCCGAGATCACGCGCCTCTGTTAGTAAATAGGAATTTGTAAATAAGCTTAATTTATTGTCAAGGACCTGCGTAATGATCGGCACGTGCATTAAGGGGCAGTATAAATCATCAATTTATTTATTTTTAGGTCACATTTTAAAAAAGGGGATGTGTTTTATTAAAAAAGAGAATTTGGAATACGCTTCAAATGTAATTTATTAGGGCTCGTTTATTCGTTATATATATATATATATATATATATATATATATATATATATATATATATATATATATATATATATATATATATATATATATATATATATATATATATATAAATGGATGTATGTTTGTATGTTCCAGCATCACTCTGGAACGCCAGGAGCAATTTCAACCAAACTTGGTACACATATGACTTACAATCTGGGAAGAAACGCTGAGGGGTCAAGACATCCCTAACACCACTAAGGAGGGAGGGGGGACATGTAAAAAATAATCGAAAACATCTGATATTAGTGTCGAATCCATAGTTTTCGAGGTCGTTGAGATAAGTAGTAACATTACCGATATCGTGTAAGTTCAGCCCCATAAGCATTGGAGGGAGGGGGGAAGAAGGGGGAGAAATAAAATGTTCTAAATGACTGAGAGTAGTGTCGAATTCATAGTTTTCGAGGTCGCTGAGATGAATAGGAACATCCCCCGATGCCGTTTAAGGGCAAGTTTAGCCCCATCAGCACTGGGGGGAGGGGGGAAGAAGGGGGGGGGGAAATAAAATTTTCTAAATGACCGAGAGAAGTGTCAAATTCATAGTTTTCGTGGTCGCTGAGATGAATAGGGACACACCCGATGCATTCGAAGTGCAAGTTCAGCTCCCCCATCAGCATTGGGAGGGAGAAGGGGGGAAATAAAATAGTAGGGTCAAATCCATAGTTTTCGGGTCGCTGAGATGAATAGGAAAAACTAAAAATGCTGTGTATAATCAAGTTTTGAGTTAAATTAATATAATGGTGAATTTGTAATTTTACTTTATATTTTGTATACTGTACATATACTTTTAAATTCCTGTTAATAAAATTACTTAATTTTTACACTAAAAGTAGAATTCATTCTTTTTCCTGTCTAATAACAAATTGGGATGAATAAATACCCGGGAAACGCCGGGTAAACAGCTAATATATATCCAGTGGAATCTCGATCTATCGTTTTTCAAGGGACCGACTGAATTGAACGATAAATGCGTGAAAACGATAGATGCGGGAACATAACAAAGCAATATGATCGTCGGAACTGGGAGAAATAAACGACACATACGGGAAAACGATGATCCAGAGAACGATCGTTCGAGTTTCCACTGTATATAGTGAAACTTCTCTAGTCGGGCGGTCGCTGAAAACGGCCATTTTTTGTCGGAACTATGACTGGCCGCCGTAGAGAAGTTTCACTTTATATTATATATATATATGTGTGTGTGTGTGTGTGTGTGTGTTAGTCACTTATTCGCATTGCTTATGCATCTAAAATTTATGTTATGAGAAATCAGTTTATTTGCCTAAAACTAGTTGAGATAAAAATGATAACCATTTCTTAAAGAGAGAAGAGGACAATGCTATCATAATTATCTCACTCATTTCATCTCGCTTCTTTCATACCTTTAAGTTCTTGATAAATTCACACGTTCTTTACTGAACTGGTTTATTGGGATAATGATAATAAATTTGGTAAGTTGTTCAAGAAGAATTTTTCTTTAGGCACAATTTGCGTTTCTTCAAGATTTTTTTTTCTTTCAGTAAAGCGTAGTACTTAAAAATTACTGGATTTAAATACATATTTATAATTTATAGGTTGAAAAAAAAAGCTAAATCGACAGTTCTTCACTTAGGATCTTAAGACTTTCGGGGGTTCAGCCTCTTAGACTTGAGGGGAAAATATGTCCAACAGCAATGTAAGAATAAATCCATCAACATTAGTTAATTCGCTTTATGATATTAACACCCTTCACATTTAATAATAACGATAACGAAATTCATTTTTTATAGAATATTTTAGTTCCATAGAAGAATTATAAAACTAAATTGCCCTAACCTCCAATTATGGTGACGCAACCAGAATCCGTTCCTAAGGAGGGTTGAAAACTGATAATGGATACCTTTTATACTATCGATTTTATGCCTCTGCACTTCACCGCAATTTTGTACATTTTGGACATCCACGGGAAGGGGTAGGAGGGTTAGAAGTTAGAAAATCGGTAGAGGAAAATAAAGTAAATTCAAGCTAAATTTTCATTTATCCCCCCCCCCTCTTTCCCCCAAAATCGAAAATTACTCCTTCAGACACAAAACCTCCCCCTTCTCACCCTTCAACAAAGTGTCTCTGGTTACACCACTATTTTCGTGAAAATAAGTTTACCAACAAAATGTAAATGAATTAGAAGACAATGTTTGATCAAACTATTCTCTTAATGCATTATAAAAGAAATTTCCATTTCAATAAATACGGGTATACTACTATACGGGTAAATGCTCGTATACTGAAACTACTTGTCTTAGACGATTTCTCTATTGTATTTTTTAACTATTATTTATCCACATTATACACAAAGATAAGAAAATTGCTTTGAAACAAAGCTGTCAGTATACTATTTTCAGCTGTTGAAAAGAGGGGAACAATGGTATAGTGGAGAAAAAGTTATAGACACAACCAAAAAAAAAAAAATATACCAAACATCGTAGTTGCTACGGCAACCAACATAGCAAGACACACTGGCGTTCGATTCCCCGCTGGTGCAGTTTAATTTCGCGCATTATGACACACGAGCACAAATAAGAACTGCAGAGAGCCATTCTTAACTTTGCCAGGTGTGTAAAACATCTTATCAGATGATGAAATTGGTTTTATCTTTTGACGCACCTTAAATGCTTACGTAACTCTCATTTCGCTGTAGTAATTGGACCGTTACCGTTCAAGGAGGCTTGGTTCTCAAACATACTGTTTGCGTCGGTTCAGTCAACACTACGCACAATTCGCGATTGGCGTCTGACAGGTAGAAGGTGAAGTAGCTTGATTTCAATTTTAAAAATCTGTGCTTTAACATGGAACCTGTGTCTCCGGGAATTATAGTAAGTCTGTAGTTTATAGATATATCCCTGTTAATATGTTACTCTCTCTTAAAAGTATCGGTGTTTGAATGTTGTCATTTTAATAAATTTTCCTCTCTCTTGAAGCAATGCGTTTAATATTTTAATGTTGTGTATATAATTTACTGACTTATATAAAAGTTGATAATGTTTCCGATATATGTTATTTTCATTTTGTTAACGTAAACTAGGTATTTTGACCTTGAAATTTGTGATTATTTTAGGGAAATAATATCCATTTATATTACTTTAAATCGAATTGCTCTGTTCCTGCTAAACTGCTGTTGTGTTTCAGATTGCTGATGATTACAAAGGATACCACCCTGATTTTTTCTGCATTCCTAAGCATTATGAAGGTGCATTAGAATGTGTTTTAGTGCCTGGTGGTGTAATAAAAGACAGGTAACAATTTAATTTTACGCATCATGTTGCTACGTTAAAAAATTTACTGTATTAAGTTTTGTTTTCATTTTGCGTTTTTGACAGTTGCTAAGAGCGAATAGTAATTTAACTAAACTCAGTTGTTGTTTTTTTTCATGCACACAAAGTGTAATTAAATTTTAATTACTTTATAAACAACATATAATTTTAGTAACATACTTGTAACCATTTAAAAGCTTGTGTGATCTAAAATACAAATCTCTTAAGGGGATAAGTTTATTTTTTAGTTGTAAATTAATGGGGCTGGGGGTAAATCTTTTACTTTTTTTTTGTTGTTAGATATTGGTACCATTTTTATTCTTCTTGGAAAGTATACTTTAAAGTGACAGGTAATGACAGTATTAAATTGTTTACTATGTATTTAATGCATCTGTCAAGTATGCAGAGAGGGAAAGAAAATATATGAGGAGTTTTTATTTTAAAATTACACGATCATTAGCTACAGTTGAAAATTACCATATCAGTTCATTACTTGAATTTTACCTAGATTATGAGTTAATGAGGTAAATAATAGTTTATTCCCTTTTTTTTCAGTACTTTTGGTGTTATATTTCTATAACTTAATCCTTGCTAAAAATTCACTTAAAATAAATGATCAGAAGGGGGGAAAATACTAAGTTCTATTTATGATTTCAAATTTATTTCGTTTTTAGTGTTGTGCTGTTTTAACCAGTTATATTTCATGTGTGCAGTATATTTGCTGTTTGTACTGTAGTTGATATATATTTTACGCAATCTCAGGTAGCCCCATTTTCTAACATTTTTTGTAAATATGCTTGCTGTTAAAGAAAGGAAGGAAACCTTAAAATATGTTTGCAATTGTAATATGATTGTCAACATTAAAATGTTTGTTAAACGTAAGTATTATATAAGAAATATATATCTGTATTAATTTAGGGCTGTAGAGTTTTAATTTGGTGCCTTGTATAATCTTTTTATTAATATGAAGTAGTAGTCTGAGTATTTACACTTTACATACAATTAAAATGAAACTCAATATGTTCTTAATATAACTCATTAACAGGTACGTAATATCGTATGAACAATTATGTAAGTTTTCTATGAAAAACAGAAAATTTACATAGCTTAATATCATAAGACAGTATTAATTGCCACAGTGTTCTGATCTGAGGGATGTCTATGTTTACAGTGGCAATGTTTACAGTAATAAACCAATAATGTATACTAGATGTCCAACTATGTCAAGGGGTTAAAAAGAATGTTGCAGAAATTGTATAATCCAAAGAATATAATCATGTAACAAAGCCGTGCACTAAATTTATTTTTCTTGTAATATAATGTGCTTTCTCTTAGAAACCCCTGTATAGAAAGCATCCTCCATGGGCATATAGCCCTTGTTTGCAGTAGTTAAAACTATAAATATTATTTTCAACCTTAAATGTTTTAGATGAACTTTAAAATTACTTCAGAGCTTTATAATGTACTGCCTATGTGACCATCTTTCGCTTGGTAAAAAAATTAATGAGATATACAATGGTATTTTTCTTTTCTTTTGGTTTTGCATCCTAAGGGCTTGTTCACATAGGAGTCCAGTAGCGGAAGTGTAAAAGTAAAGATGGCACTGAGACGGAAATAAACCAATTTAGGCATTGAAAATTTCATTGCTAATTGTTTGGAGGTTTGTCATTGGTTAAATATATTTCAATACTTTAACGCTTCCTCTACCGCACTCCTATGTGAACAGGCCCTTACTTTTCTTTTTAGTGATTATTTCGAAAAAGACCAGATAAAAGCATCTTATATATTTTTACTTGTGGAAACAAGCAATATGAACAATATGCAGTTAGACTGTTGGCTTTAGATTTTAGAAGTATATCTTCAAATTGCAGACGATAAATCCATTATAATTCTGTCTAAAGAAATCATTTTATTTTTTATATGTTATTTTTTTTTTATATTCATAAATGGTGGTTATATATATACTATGTTCTTTTCCAGAATTGAACGATTAGCTCAAGACATAGCTGAAGACATAGGCAGTGAGCCAATTTATGCTCTCTGTGTTCTCAAAGGAGGTTACAAATTCTTTACTGATCTTATTGACCAAGTGAAAAAATATAACCATTATGCCACAAGGAACACAATTCGCATAGCTGTGGATTTTGTTCGAATAAAAAGTTATAAGGTAATATATTTATTTATTGTCATTACTACAATTGATATGTCTCTCTGTTATTAATATAATGATTAAGACACATATGATTTAATTAGGTTTATATAATCTTATGACTATAACTTGTCTTAACTAAATTTGAAATTAATTCTTTCTGTGTCAACTTAATTTTTATAATGTATCGATGTGGATCCTGAATCATATCTAATTGTTATCAGAAATAATTGCTTTTTCAGTCATGACTTGCAAAGAGTAAAATGTCATAAGAAAACATTCTGCCTCATTAAATGTGTTTTACTCATCTTCATGATAACTTCTCACCTTAAAATAGCTTCAGTTAGAAATAAGTTTTCTGAAAATAATTTTTCCAGATTTAAAAAAGCCATAAATCTCTGATTTTATTTATTTGTTTGTTCTTTTAATTTCAAATACCATAGCATTTATGATCTATTAGTAAGGGTTTTTAGAAAGAAGAAAAATTTTCCTTTCATTATGTTATACGTGAAGAAGACTAAAATTTAAGGAGTATTTTCCTTTTGATGTAGCTGTTTAACCCTTTCTGGCACAAGATTTATTCGTTACAAATTTTAATGAAATAATGTATAAAATTTGATGCCTTGATGCCATGGACTGATAAAATGTGCTGAAAAAAAATTAGCCCTCTTCAGTACCTGGGGGGGAAGCCGGTTTCAGAGCAAAACCAGTGTGCATTTACGGTCTCTGCGTATTGTGTCAGAAGGAGAAAAAAACTTACCTGTACTTCAAAATTTTCTTGAGAGAAATTGTAAACAAAAAGCACCAGCTTGTTAAATTCTTCCAGATTATTTCTATGTAGCATTTTTTTTAATGCAGGTTAAAATAGAAAAACAGGGCTGTAACAATCAAAATATGGCAATACATTTTCTAATAATTCTTGATTGAATACTATAATTTCAGTTTATTTTGTTAAATATTTACAAAATTTATATGCCATTTACTTTGAATGGAATTTTTTAAAACATGATACATCTTTTTGAAACATGCATAGTCCCACATTACATGTTTCACACATCCATCTTGAACGGCATGGTTTTGTAGTAGTGCTACAGTATGCACATTGTCTTGATTTTCCTTTTACTGGAATGTGTGCCACAATTTTTAGTTCTATATATACTATATATATATATATATATATATATATATATATATGGCAAACCTTTATTGAAAAATTGTAGGTTTTTAAATGATATGGGGGCATTTTGAAAAATACTAGCATTTTTTTTAAAAAAATTTGAAAAACAGGCATTATTCTGCAAAAAAAAAATCCTTATTTTGAATTCTAAGGGTCGTCATTATACACTGCTGGCCACTGTAAATGCAACACCCTGAAGGAAACATGCGAATAACATTAAATTTACAACATGCATTAGCGGAGGTGTAATATGCAAATGATTAGAATTTCAGCGCAGACGCACATCACGCGCGCCTGTGGCGCCACTTCAAAGCGCTATTTAAGGCTTGGCGATTTCGACGATTTCAAGTTCGGCAATTGTGTTTTTCTTGTGGTTTTTTCAAAAAAACGATCAATTATGCCTCGTCGAAAACAGCGATCATCTTTTGATCAAGTATCCGAGTTCGACAGAGGAAGGATAGTGGCCTACCGAGATTGTGGATTATCTTTTAGGGAAATCGGTGGTCGTGTTGGACGAAGCCAAACAACTGTAAAGCGGATATGTGATCGTTGGATGCAGGAGGGTACGACGGACCGGCATGTTCGATCGCATCCACCTCAGCGCACCACTTCACGTGATGACAGGCAAATTGTGCTCATGGCAGTGACGGATCGCTCAGTCACATCACGAACCATAGCACAGCACATGCAGTCTGTAACGCATCATCCAGTGTCTGCGCGTACCATTCGACGCCGTTTACAGCAGAGTGGTCTGTCCGCAAGACGTCCATTGCTTTGTCTACCCTTGACGCAGAACCACAGACGTCTCCGCCGCCAATGGTGCGATGACAGAAGGATGTGGACGGCAGAATGGAATGAAATTGTCTTTACTGACGAGTCACGCTTCTGTCTGCAACACCACGATGGTCGTATTCGAGTCTGGAGACACCGTGAAGAGAGGATGCTGAACAGCTGCGTTATGCACCGCCACACTGGTCCTGCACCGGGTATTATGGTATGGGGCGGTATTGGATATCACTCTCGCACACCTCTAGTACGCATTGCCGGTACTTTAAACAGCCAGCGCTACATCTCCGAGGTGTTGGAGCCAGTTGTCCTTCCTTACCTTCAGGGCTTGCCCACAGCCATATTTCAACAGGATAATGCGCGACCACACGTGGCACGCATTGTCCAACGGTTCTTCGTCAATCGCCAGATTGAATTGCTTCCCTGGCAGCCTCGCTCTCCGGATCTTTCGCCGATAGAAAACATGTGGTCCATGGTTGCTCTACGATTGACCCAGATTCCATCCCCAGCTGCCACAGCAGATCAACTTTGGCAACGTGTGGAAGCTGCTTGATCTGCTGTACCCCAAGAACTCATCCAAAGTCTCTTTGAATCAATGCCGAGGCGTGTGGCAGCGGTGATCTCCAACAATGGCGGCTACTCTGGCTACTGATTTTGGCATTAACCACACTTCACAGAAGTCTATAAATTTAATCATTTGATACTTGGTCAACATGTTATCTACAAAATAAATTTTGTTGTGATATCTCTTGTCTTTCTTGGTGTTGCAATTTGGGTGGCCAGCAGTGTAGTAAAAAAGAATATTAATTATTCTCCTTCTGTATAGTGAGTTAAGAATTGAAACGAGGTTGAAGGTCCCTTGTCCCCTTAAAGACACTTAGAATTCACAAATAAGTATTTTGTGGAAGAATAGAACCTGTTTTTCAAAATATTCTTCAAAACTGCTAGCATTTTCAAAATGCTCCATGCGCATTCATTTTCTTCTGATTTCTTCCAAATTTCTCAGGATTGTTAGTGGAAGTGTTTGTAACAAAATGGTGCATCATTCTTTGAAACCATACATATTTTTCAAATTTATATACTATAAAATAAAGTAAAATCATGAAAAAAAAAACAAACACAGATTTTGCGTAAGATTTTGGCTGTCTCATCTCAATTGTCAATCATGGAGGTAGATCTATCAGGGTATGGGATGTCATCTCATGGTTTTCTCCAAGCCCTATTGTAACCTTAAAAGGGAGATTGAATGAGAAGGACTATGTCGAAATTTTAGCTTACTACACTGGTGTAAGAAATTAAGATAATTTGCAGACTTGGTCGATTATCTCTAATATTACTGTACCGATTTTCATGAAATTTGATATGTACATACATTGATACAATACAAAACAAATAACCATTCAATGATTGTAATACACACGCATGATCATGCGTAACACTCGTTGGAGTCGGAAGGTATGAAACAGCGTTTGTAGAATAAACAAAAAAAAAATGGGTTAATTCTTGTTGTTATTTTGCAGCAATCGGTTAATTTCAAATTGTAACAGTAAAAATGAGTAACCACCAACGTTTACATGATGGAATGAGGTGGCGAATTGTGGGGAGGCTAGAAGCAGGCCAATCTCAAGTCCAAATTTGTAGAGAGTTCAATTTAACGCCCAGCGTCGTGTGTAACTTCTGGAAACAGTTCCAGGATACCGGATCCATCGAGAGAAAACCTGGGCAAGGTCTTCCAAGATCCACGACGGCCAGAGAAGATCACCATTTGTCGATTATAGCGAGGCGTAACAGGAGTGCTACAGCTTCTCAGCTCTCTCGTGACTTGTATGCAGCCACAGGAACCCGTATACCAAGGGTGACTGTTTCCAAAAGACTTCATGAGAGAGGGTTGTTTGCAAGAAGACCTGCTGCTTGCATCCCGTTCACTTCTACGAACAGGAGAATCCGTTTATGATGGTGCAGAGAGCATAGAGATTGGAGTATGGATCAATGGGCGACCGTTCTCTTCGCTGATGAGTCCCGGTTCAGCCTAAACACCGATTCTCGCCGTACGTTCATATGGAGAGAACCAGGTACACGCTACCTACCCTCCAATGTCCGCGAAATAGACCATTATGGCGGAGGATGTTTAATGGTCTGGGCAGGCATCATGTTGGATGACTGCACACCCCTCCATGTCTTTGAAAGAGGCACTGTGACTGGTGTGAGGTCTTAAAGCCCTATGTTCGCCTTTTCAGGGGTGCAGTTGGCCCTGAGTTCATTTTAATGGACGATAACGCGAGGCCACATAGAGCTCTTCTGGTCGACGAATTTCTAGAGAGTGAGGATATTCGCCGGATGGATTGGCCAGCCAGATCTCCAGACCTTAATCCTATAGAGCAGGGGTTCTCAACCTTTCAGGCTCTGTGCCCCCCTTTGAACACTGATGTAAGGTCACGCCTCCCCCACCACCACTACCATATATGGTCAATACAAGTAGTACAATCGGAATTTGAAACTGAAGCTGGTTATTAAATGAAAATACAGAATAGATAATTTCGTACACAAAATTTAATATTACTACTCATATCTTAATTTGAAACATATTATTATTAGAACATATGAAATCAAAGAATTAAATACAGATCAAATATATTTGAGGTAATCAAGGATCTAGGTGAGGTTGGAATGTAATACCAGCCACTTTCACAACATTAATGAGAGGGCTGGAACTGTTTGTCCTTGACAAGTTTTTAAATATTAGGTTTTCAGTGTGACAAAGCACACCTCACGTCACTTTCAACGTCCAGCTTTGCTCGATATTTTGAATTTATGTATGCTAATGCTGAAAATCTAGATTCACACAGATATGTGGATGAAAACTGCACTAAGAACCTCGAAGCTTCCAAAGTAACTTCTGGGTAAACAGGAAAATAGCGTAACCAAAAGTTTTCAACATCGATGTTTTCGAATTCCGCGTTTGCTCGAGAATCACATTTTAGGTCGATTGCCTGTTCCCGAATATGATCAGGAAGTATATCCACGTCGATTTTAAAAGGATCACTTGTCAACTTAAACTCCCAGTTCTCTGAACTAATATCTGGAAATTAATATCTTGCAATTTCATTTTGAAATGCTACCAAATGCCCTGAAATAAGGTCCATCAGTTCATTTATATATTGCAATGTGAGTTTTTCTTTATCATCGAGGATGTCGTTCAGTCTTGGAAAGGACGAAATGTTTGGCTCTGAACTCTGACGACGGCGTTGCCAAAGAGTTATCTTTTCTGTGAAACTCTTAACTGCATCCTTAAGTATTCAGAATGTTTTTCTGACATTGCAGCTACGACAATTATCGTGTGTGACAATTATTGTGTTCGTGTTCGTATGTCGAAAATACGTTACGGTTACATTGTAACTGCAAAATTGAGTACTGTAAATTACAGTTAGTTTTATTTATTATTTTTTTAAACTCACGCCTCCCTTGAAATTCTTCTACGCCTCCCCAGGGGGGCGCGCCCCCCAGGTTGAGAACCGCTGCTATAGAGCATGTCTGGAACGCTCTGGGGAGGGCAATTGCAACTCGCAACCCCCCTCCGAGAACCATCCAGGGATTGAAAACAGCGTTGCTGAACGAGTGGGACCAATTGCCACAGGAAATGATAAACTGCCTTATTTCAAGTATGAAATCACGCTGCGAGACCTGTATATCTGTAAGAGGGGACCATACCCCCTATTAACCCATTTTTTTTTTGTTTATTCTGCAACCGCTGTTTCATACCTTCCGACTCCAACGAGTGTTACGCACGATCATGCGTGTGTATTACAATTATTGAATGGTTATTTGTTTTGTATTGTATCAATGTATGTACACATCAAATTTCATTAAAATCGGTACAGTAGTTTTAGAGATAATCGACCAAGTCTGCAAATTCTCTTAATTTCTTGCACCAGTGTATATATATATATATATATATATATATATATATATATATATATATATATATATATATATATGGTAAATTTATATTAAATAAATTAAGGTTTTTAAATGATATGGAATGTGCATGGAGCATTTTTGAAATTTAAAAAAAAACAGGCATTATTCTACCAAAAAATCTATATTTTTAATTCTAAGGGTCTTTAATGTAGTTAAAAAGAAGATCAATTATCCTCATTCTGTACACCAGCGCTTCTGAAACTTTTTTCAAATCATGACCACTTTTTATCATCGAGTTTTTTTCGCGACTCCAGGAAATGAGGATAAATATTTTTCGCTGAGGGCGACTATAATTAAATTTTCGCGACCCCAAAATTTCGATGAATGGTATCATACATACACCATCTTTTTTGTTCTTTATCTTTTGTTTAATAAACGGCCTTTAGGAATAAGTCATGTCTGTTTTGTTTCTGAACCTTTATTTGCCGGAGCTGGCATTATCCTTAATTTATGGACATGAGTGTACGTAGAATTCATGTATCCGAATTAAATTTTCGCGATCTACAAAATTTCGATTTACGCACCCATTTGGGTTCGTGACCCACAGTTTAAGCAATGCTGCTGTATATGGAGTTAAAAATTGATAATTTAAAAATTCGAGGTTGAACGTCCCTCATCCCCTTAAGCGAAGAAACAAAGATGCAGAGACAAATTTGCGTCCTTTTATGTATCTAATTTCTACCTATGTCCTTCAACATGGTGAAGGAAAATGTCGTAAATAAAACACCTTGAAATTATAAAATTATTTATTCAAACTGATCATAGTAACATTCGCATTACACGCAGAAAATGAAGGTAACAAAGGATAATGTTAAAAAAATAATTACGAATAACATTAAAACTAATCCTAATGAGAAAGATGAATTTGGTGCGCTGCTATCAATTTATCAATGATCGGCTCGAATTTCGTCAGCAACATTTTTAAATCGTCGCGATTAGCTATTTGTGGTTGGTTCCTGGTTTTAGTAAGCAGATTTGTAACTACACTGAACCCGCTCAATAGGATGAAGAAAATGCAATTAAAGACGTTTGTACGTTTGTACTACAGCTAGGGATACGTAAATTTCGCATAAAAAAATCTAAATTTCGCAACAAACAATTACAATATATAAAATTTCGCATTTGTTCACAAAAAAATAGATATAAATTTAAAAATTTCGCATTTATTTAAAAAATTACAATTTTTACTTACTTGAATAAATAAGTAGATATCAAAATTCTTAGTTAAACGCTAACATTGTAGTAGTCTCCAAATTATGGTCCTTAAGCCTTTGCCTACTGTCATTAATTACTGTGTTGTACCTACTAAAATATCTCAGCATGTACTGTTAAGGGGACTATAGAGACTTTGTATAGCTGCCTTAGCAAAGTTAGGCCGTCTGCACACGGGGAAACTCAAAAGAAACTGATAACTGACTCAAATCACAAACCAGTCCGTGTTGAGTCGTAACCTATGTAATTGAATGGAGCCACGCACACGGCGCAACTGGTTACAAACCCGTCGACCGGGTACGCGTGTATAAGCCGCATTTACGCGTGTATAAGCCGCACTTTTATTACATAAAATAGGCCGGTAAAAATGTGGTGCGGCTTATACACGGAATTTTAAAATTAAATACAGTAAGCACCCTTTAGTTTAAAACACTTTATTACCATAAAACATTAATATCTATATACATTACAACCCATTACACCGTATCATGCCCACGGCAATTCAATATATTGTAACTATTGTTTGTATATATTATACCTTAGGACTATTTAATAAAACTCTTTTGAGTTCCCAAGAGTTTGTCTTCGTGCGAAATAATTCCTAAGTGTACTAGTATATACAGTAGCTCCCAAAAGTGTTCGTACACTTACGATTTTCAATGAAATAGAGGTCTATCCATTAATTAAAATGAATATTTCAGAATGGGTATTTAATTACAACATCTATAATCTATTTTTAACAAAACTGCATGAAATATTTTGAAAACATAGTAAAACTTCATTTTTAAGAAATCGGTAATCAAAAAGTAACAAAAAATTATCTCACAAAAGTCATCGTACACTGTCGTATTGCTCGTCCAAGTTTATTTAATAGGGCGTGATTATTTGGGGTAGTACATTTTTTTTTATATTTTTGAAAGGGGTAGTTGGGTGCGTTGTGTAAAATTATTTGTTTATAACCCAAAGCTCTGGACGTGATTAGAAATAACAAACAAGTCAAATTACTTTGCTTCAAAATACTAGGAGATAACTTTTCTTAAAATAAATTGCAAAAACAAAGATGACTGACTCAAATTTTATATTTACAAAAAAAAAAAAAAACTAATTTATTTACAACATTATCTATTTACAACTTAACTCAAAAACAAAAATCAACAAATCTTAGTACACAGTCTACTTATTTTACTAATCTTTTAACATCTCTCCTCATATTATGTTCAAACACATGTATTCCATTAAAATCTATACCTTTTAGATTCAGGGAGCATAAATTTATTTATTTTTACCTATGGCAAAGAACTTCTATCCCTCAAATCTATATAGTAAAAACTAACATTAATCCCGCACTAAAGCATTCAAATTTTTGATGTTGGGTCTGAACAAGACAAAATGATTAACACTCACTCAATTGGATGCTAACCGCACTGAAACACGGGTCTCGACGCTCTCATCGGGAATGGGGTCTCGTTCCTTCCTTCTAAGGTAGCTGGCACTCAACATCTTAGGCTGACAGGGGCCTCGATAGTGGTCATCTATCGTATGCTTCTTCCGCTCTTTTCAAAAGATGGGGGTATTTGTCAGGAGGTCCTCACACACTCTCTATCGAAAACGCTTTTCATCTCCGGGACGACTCACTCGGGACTCCAACGTGAAGGCGCAATTCTCTCCATCTCTATTTTCAAATCATTTTTTGCTGAAGGCAGCAACTAGATTTTCATCATCAGCAAAAACAAATTCTAGTATCAGGATCAGGTGACTATCATACCGGGACCCTTCAACCGGATTTCTGCTCCGCTAAACGGCATATTTCTTCGGGAACTCCCGGGCAAGCTCAACTGTTCCTCGACAGTTAAAAATAACAACACTTCATCACCTGCGATGCTAAGCACCGGGAAAAGGGAACCCGGGCCCGCATGCAGAGTGAATTCCCGAAAAAACTCTAAGTCTTCTATTTATATTATTTTTTCACATCATTGTCCACGCCTTCTCATAACTCCTAATCCACTCAAGAAAGCTTTCAAAAATCCACCACTTAGCATCAATTTTCATTTCTTTGATTGGATACCCCCTCAACACATGCACGCCTTTCCTTGCGTCACAATCCAGACCACCCAAAGTCCAGTCCACGTGATTTGCGGTCTACCTCCCAAACAGACCCTCATAAATTTGTTGACAATAGTGTATTTTACTTTAACGTCAAATGTGGCTCCAATCCCCGCTAATCTTGTCTAGGATCGGAAACCACAGACCCCCAACTTCGCTTAGCCGCTTTTAAATTGGCTAAGTCACAAACACGACTGTCCCGTCCTCTAATTAAAGGCGGCTTCCTAACCTTCTAACAAAAATGTAATGAAAACAGCCTTCGATCTCTTTAGCTTTCTAAAAAATTTAATTTTTCTTTAAAATCGAAGGCGCTTCATTACATACACTTGTAAAAAATCTCTATATATTAGTAAATATTCTAATTTTTCTTAAAATTAATATTTAGTAGGATATTCTTTAGCATCCACAACAGCTTTTAAACGTCTGGGAATAGATTGCACTAGTTCTTTTGTAATTTCTGCATTAATGTTCATCTATTCTTCCATCAAAATTGTTTTTAGTTCGCTTTTCGTCTGAATGTCGTGTTTTCGTACTCAAACCTCCAGTTCTCTCCAAATATGTTCTATTGGGTTTAAATCTGGCGATTGAGGTGGTGTTTCCAAAACATGTGGACAATTATAGAGACACCAGACGCGATCGTTGAGAGCCGTGTGCTTAGGATCGTTATCTTGATGAAAAACAAAGTTGTTTCGAATACCCAAATTTTGGGCTGATAATTTTAAATTGTCTCTTAAAATCTATATATACAGTGGCTCCCAAAAGTGTTCGTACACTTACGAATTCAATGAAATAGGAGTCTATCCATTAATTAAAATGAATATTTCAAAATGGGTATTTAATTACAACATCTATAATCCATTCTTAACAAAACTACATGAAATATTTTGAAAACATAGTAAAACTTTAATTTTAAGAAACCAGTAATCAAAAAGTAACAAAAACTTTATCTCACAAAAGTCATCGTACACTGAAATATTTTCGGATAAATTCATAAGTAAAATTATCCTCTGGCGCTTTATTTTTATTTTTGAATTGTGGCGGCCTTTAAAATATCGTTTGGCTTTAATTTTTGCTTGCCTACTCCGTAATATTCTATTTATTATTTAAAAATGGCTCGTAGTCGTAAAGAAACAACAAACAGCATTCGAAAATTGATTTTTTTTCATCATAGTAGTGGTAAATCAGTTCGGAATATTGCTAAATTACTTAATTTATCCCATTCTACTGTGCAGTATGTGAAAAAACGCTTTAAAGAAGAAAATTGGATCGAAAACAAGGTAAGAAAAGGCCGTCAGGCAAAGTTAACAAAACGTGATCAGAGATTTAAAATTAGAAAATTTGTGAAAAATTCACGTTTGAGTGCTGTAAAAGTTTCTGCAGAATTCAATGAAACATTTTCTACTTCAATTTCACCTGAAAGTTTTTGACGAGTTCTCAGAACAGCTGGATTACACGGGCATTCTGCCCATAGAAAATATTTTGTGAGTGAGAAAAACAGAAAGTTAGGCTTCCTTTCGCACTATAAATGATAAATAAGCCCCAAACCTATTGGAATAATGTCTTATTTGCCGATGAACATTTTTGGTGCTGATGGGCGTATAATTGTATGGAGAAAAAAAAAATGAAGAACTTAATCCCAAGAACTTAGTAGGAACAGTTAAGCATGCCGGTGGAGGTATCCTTGTGTGGGGGTGCATGTCAGCATCAGGACTAGGAAATTTGGTATTTAGTGATGGCATAATGAATCATGCTGCTGTTATAAATATTTTAAGAGACAATTGAAAATTATCAGCTCAAAATTTGGGTATTGGAAACAACTTGTTTTTTATCAAGATAACGATCCTAAGCACACGGCTCTCAACGTTCGCTTCTTGTGTCTCTATAATTGTCCACAAGTTTTGAAAATACCACCTCAATCGTCAGATTTAAACCCAATAGAACATATTTGGAGAGAACTGGAGGTTCGAGTACGAAAACACGACATTCACACGAAAAGCGAACTAAAAACAATTATGATGGAAGATTGGATGAACACTGATGCAAAAATTACAAAAGAACTAAAGCAATCTATTCCCAGAAGTTTAAAAGCTGTTGTGGATGCTAATGGATATCCTACTAAATATTAATTTAACGAAAAATTAGAATATTTACTAATATGTAGAGATTTTTTACAAGTGTACGATGACTTTTGTGAGATAAAGATTTTGTTACTTTTGGATTATTGGTTTCTTAAAAATAAATTTTTTCTATGTTTTCAAAATATTTCATGTAGTTTGGTTAAGAATAGATTATAGATCTTATTATTAAATACTTATTCTGAAATATTCATTTTAATCAATGGATAGACCCCTATTTCATTGAAAATCGTAAGTGTACGAACACTTTTGGGAGCCACTGTATATAAAACAGTTCCGTAACTGACTCATTCATTCACTGACTGACTGACATACAACGCACAGACCAAACCGCTGGACCTAAAGGGCTGAAATTTTACATGGCTATTCTTCTAATAGTGTAGAGGTGCACTAAGAAAGATTTTTCAAAAATTCTTCTTAGATTTTTTAAAATTAAATTTTTAAGCTGTTTTTTAAACTTTTTTTACGTTAGCATTTAAAATAATACATTGAGGGTTATAAAATTTATATCACGGGAAAGATCATAAAAATTCCTTCAAAATGTAATTTTTTTAGAATTTTTACCTCCATTTCCTGATTTTTGGTGAATTTTTAAAGATTAATTTTTAGAATTTAATTTATTAAATGCTGATCACGTGATTTCTTTTTCTGGTACTTTAAATAAATTTATCGTCACGTGCGTAACAACTAAATAGACAAAAAAATTTTTTTTTCTCTTTCTAATGCAGCAGACGATTGGATATTATCCAAAAAAAATGCATATCCCTTACGATTTTTTTATAAATATATATATATATAGATAGATATATATTTTACATCAATTGTATACATTGATCATCGCATTTATTATAAATATATATATTTATTTTTTGGCATAAATTGCATACGTTGACCGTTGTATTTAATTTGAATGTACTCCGTAGCGAAGCTCGGGTTTTCAGCTATTATTTATATAAACAGCATGATTCATTATGCCATCAATAAATACCAAATTACCTAGTCCTGATGCTGACATGCACCCCCACACAAGGACACCTCCACCGCCATGCTTAACTGTTCCTACTAAGTTCTTAGGATTAAGTTCCTCATTTTTTCTTCTCCATACAATTATACGCCCATCGGAACCAAAAATGTTAAACTTGCTTTCATCGGCAAATAAGACATTATTCCAATACGTTTGGGGATTATTTATCATTGATAGTGCAAAGGAAAGCCTAAGCTTTCCGTTTTTTTCACTCACAAAAAATTTTCTGCGGGCAGAACGCCCATGTAATCCAGCTGCTCTGAGAACTCGTCGAACAGTTTCAGGTGAAATTGAAGTAGAAAATGTTTCATTAAATTCTGCAGAAACTTTTACAGCACTCAAACGTGGATTTTTCAATTTTTCTAATTATAAATCTCTGATCACGATTTGTTAACTTTGCCGGACGACCTTTTCTTACCTTGTTTTCGATCCGATTTTCTTCTTTAAAGCGTTTTATCACATACTGCGCAGTAGAATGGGATAAATTAAGTAATTTAGCAATATTCCGAACTGATTTACCACTACTATGATGAAAAATAATCAATTTTCGAATGCTGTTTGTTGTTTCTGTACGACTATGAGCCATTTTTAAATAAATAGAATATTATGGAGTAGGCAAGCAAAAATTAAAGCCAAACGATATTTTAAATGCCACCAGAATTCAAAAATAAAAACAAAGCGCCAGACGATAATTTTAATTATGAATTCATCCGAAAATATTTGAACATTGATGCAAAAAGTACAAAAGAACTAAAGCAATCTATTCCCAGACGTTTAAAAGCTTTTGTGGATGCTAAAGGATATCCTACTAAATATTAATTTAACGAAAATTTAGAATATTTACTAATGAGTAGAGATTTTTTACAAGTGTACGATGACTTTTGCGAGATAAAAGTTTTTGTTACTTTTTGATTACTGGTTTCTTAAAAATAAAGTTTTACTATGTTTTCAAAATATTTCATGTAGTTTTGTTGATAATAGATTATAGATCTTATTATTAAATATACATTCTGAAATATGCATTTTAATTAATGGAGAGACCCCTATTTCATTGAAAATCGTAAATGTACGAACACTTTTGGGAGACATTGTATATTATCTTTTTTACACTGTTGTTTCACCACCATCAGCTAAGGCTGTATCTGATATTGTTAGACGAGCATTGAACTCTAATACCGCATTTACACATTCGCGATCGCGCCACCTGCAAGGCATTAGTCACGCTTCTGCATCGACGCGAATGACCGTTCTCACATTCGCGCCTCTTGTTACTCGTGCCAGAAAACCGCTCCCGAAGCGAGCGCTACCATTGTCGGTCATTGCAACTCAAAATATCAGACACAAAGTTCATTATATATATATATATATATATATATATATATATATATATATATATATATATATATACACTGCTGGCCACTGTAAATGCAACACCCTGAAGGAAACATGCAAATAACATGAAATTTACAACATGCATTTGCGGAGGTGAGATATGCAAATGATTAGAATTTCAGCGCAGACGAACATCACGCGCGCCTGTGGCGCCACTTCAAAGCGCTATTTAAGGCTTGGAGATTTCGACGATTTCAAGTTCGGCAATTGTGTTTTTCTTGTGGTTTTTCAAAAAAACGATCAATTATGCCTCGTCGAAAACAGCGATCATCTTTTGATCAAGTATCCGAGTTCGACAGAGGAAGGATAGCGGCCTACCGAGATTGTGGATTATCTTTCAGGGAAATCGGTAGTCGTGTTGGACGAAACCAAACAACTGTAATGCGGATATGGGATCGTTGGATGCAGGAGGGTACGACGGACCGGCGTGTTCGATCGCATCCACCTCAGGGCACCACTTCACCTGATGACAGGCAAATTGTGCGCATGGCAGTGACGGATCGCTCAGTCACATCACGAACCATAGCACAGCACATGCAGTCTGTAACGCATCATCCAGTGTCTGCGCGTACCATTCGACGCCGTTTACAGCAGAGTGGTCTGTCCGCAAGGCGTCCATTGCTTTGTCTACCCTTGACGCAGAACCACAGACGTCTCCGCCGCCAATGGTGCGATGACAGAAGGATGTGGACGGCAGAATGGAATGAAATTGTCTTTACTGACGAGTCACGCTTCTGTCTGCAACACCACGATGGTCGCATTCGAGTCTGGAGACACCGTGAAGAGAGGATGCTGAACAGCTGCGTTATACACCGCCACACTGGTCCTGCACCGGGTATTATGGTATGGGGTGGTATTGGATATCACTCTCGCACACCTCTAGTACGCATTGCCGGTACTTTAAACAGCCAGCGCTACATCTCCGAGGTGTTGGAGCCAGTTGTCCTTCCTTACATTCAAGGCTTGCCCACAGCCATATTTCAACAGGATAATGAGCGACCACACGTGGCAAGCATTGTCCAACGGTTCTTCGTCAATCGCCAGATTGAATTGCTTCCCTGGCCGCCTCGCTCTCCGGATCTTTCGCCGATAGAAAACATGTGGTCCATGGTTGCTCTACGATTGACCCAGATTCCATCCCCAGCTGCCACAGCAGATCAACTTTGGCAACGTGTGGAAGCTGCTTGGTCTGCTGTACCACAAGAACTCATCCAAAGTCTCTTTGAATCAATGCCGAGGCGTGTGGCAGCGGTGGTCTCCAACAATGGCGGCTACTCTGGCTACTGATTTTGAGCAGGAACCACACTTCACAGAAGTCTATAAATTTAATCATTTGATACTTGGTCAACATGTTATCTACAAAATAAATTTTGTTGTGATATCTCTTGTCTTTCTTGGTGTTGCAATTTGGGTGGCCAGCAGTGTATATATATATATATATATATATATATATATATATATATATACTGCGCTATTCCCAGAATGAGTGGGAATAGAAACGACCTGCGCTTGTGCGGGGATTTTAATCAGGGACCTCTCGCTCCGTATTGCGGTAGTCCGATGCGATGACCATTCAGCCACAGAGTCCATTGAGAGAAAGCTCTTCTGGAGGGAGCATAACGCTTTTTCGTTACGTGACGATTCCTGCCAGTTCACTCTACTGGCACTATAATATTTAAGAATAGAGAAAAATAGATAACTGACATAAAGAATAGAGAAAAGAACAATACACAAAACTTTTCTATTAGTTAAAACAGATTTATTTTGTTAATGAAATTTATAATAATATAACTGCGATGCCATGGGAATTTATTTTTCTATAATAAGCAGAATTTACTTACCAAAAATGGTGTGGTTGAATATTAGGAAATCCATTTCTTATTTGCTATACACTCAAGAGCCAAACCATTATGACCACCTGTCAATAACGAGTTGGCCCACCTTTGGCGCGCAACACAGCTTCAACCCGCCTTGGCATGGATGCCACAAGTCCTTGGTAGATGGCCGGAGACAGATTGTACCAGATGTTTAAGCAACGGTCACGCAAATCCGAGATATTTCGAATTGGTGGTCTTTGAACTCTGAGCTGTCGTCCCATGACATCCCAAATGTGTTCTATCGGATTGAGATCCAGTGAGTTAGGCAGCCAGGACATTAACTGGAATTCAGCATCATGTTCCTGGAACCACTCCAACACAATTTTAGCCTTGTGACACGGGGCGTTGTCCTGTTGGAACATTCCATTTCCAGCTGGAAAAACAGAGGCCACGTAAGGGTGCAACTGGTCCGCAATGATGTCCCGATACCCTGTAGCATTCATGGTCTGCTCTACCACAACCACGGGTCCCAGAGACGCCCAAGAGAACGTCTCCCAAAGCATAATACCGCCACCACCGGCCTGTGTATGACCTACTGTACATTGAGGGAGCAACAGTTCGCCTGGAAGACGGCGTATCCTGACACGGCCATCGGCGTGATGAATGACAAACCGTGATTCATCTGACCAGTCAACTCTCTCCCACTGATCCATGAACCAGTCGCGATGTTCCCGGGCCCAGCACAGGCGCAGTTGGCGATGATGCTTGGTCAGCAAAGGCACACGAGTGGGACGTTTGCTGCGTAGCCCCATATCCAACAGTGTCCTCTGAACAGTGTGCTGCGATACTATTCTTCTTGGCCCTGCATTGTATTGGGCTGTCAGCTGAGCCACTGTCTGGCTCCGGTTTTTCTTCACCATGCGAGACAGTCTCCGACAACCTTTTTCTTTGATAGCGTGTGGACGTCCAACACCATGTCTTCTACTGTTGGTTTCACCGTCATTCATCCACTTTGCATAAGTACTAACAACTGTAGGTCGCGAACAACCCACGAGTCGTGCAGTTTCGGAAATACTTGTTCCGAGCCTTCGAGCCATTACAATCTGCCCTCTATCAAAGTCGCTTAGATCCGCAGCCTTTCCCATCACACACAGATGTAAGTGAAAGAATGATTCTTCAGACTCTCCAGCAGCAGTTAAATACCATTTCCACCTGATCACGTGCCTTCCACGTCATCCAGGCGAATTCATTACAAAATGTAGGGGTGGTCATAATGTTTTGGCTCTTGAGTGTATATACGTTTTAGAATAACATAAAACTATAAAATACACATTACAACATAAAACTATAAAAATTATCACAGTCATATAAATCTTAATATAAAAATTGACATTATTCCAAGGCCAATAAAATACTAGGAAGCTTAAGCTCATTTACGAATGTGTAATTAGACGATGGCTGCCATCAGAAAACCTGTCTAGTGATTCACAATATTTGGAAAATCATAATATATTATTTTAATTACATTACATTTATTATAAAATATTTTGTTTTCAAGATTTTCCACATTACACTTGCACTATTACAAAATTCTAGGTTCCAACAATAAATCATACACAACTTTTTAAAAGGTAAACGTTAATCAAACAAACAAGTTTCACAAATATGGGGTTTTAAACATAAAACAGGAAACTTCTAAATATTGTGATATAACAAAAAAAACTTACACGCTATTACATTAAGTTAGAACATATAATAATTAGAATATTTTGTATAGTGGCTTTTTATTTTTTATTTTTTTTTGCTAAATTATTAATTTGAGAAATACACTCTGACACATGTCTGAGAATAACTAAAGGACACGAACTCAAATTTAATATCTAATGTTACCATTTAATTTCTCTTAATATTACTTAACATTAATTTAAACACTGATTACAAACTTTTATAGAAATAATCATATTAATTGTTATCACACATTAAAAAAATTATTAGAACACATAAAATTCAAATTACATATAATAAATTAGCACTGTACTCTCGCCTGATAAATATAACACAAATAATTATGACTTACCACCACCTTCGTCTGAAATTGAAGCATCTCGTTTCTACTAAGTCGACCAGCGGAATCGGCAAAGGAAGAAAAAAAATGGCGGATAGTTCTAGATCGGGCCACCACGAGGTCCTCTTCCTGTCGCTGCTTATTCTTCAACTGACTAAGAAAACTTTTTTTTTAGAACCGGGGAGAGCAGAGGTCAGCTATGTCCTCGAACAAACACCTTTCAGCTCTCATTGGCTAAAAAGATGTTGCTAGGCCGTTGCTATGGGGACGCTAAGACCCCTTTACAGCCGAGAAGGGGTGGCAAGTCACTCTTTTATTCTTTCACAAAACCTTTCTACACTATCTGCTAAATTTGCCTCCGGGAGGTACATACCTTTCTTCCAGAAACCGGTACAAAATAAACCATAGGCGCGATCCCAAACACACATACATCTTAGGACATACATAATAAAACAGATACACTAAAATGTGCATGGAACCGAATCAATGCTGTATCAAGACTATGAGATAAGAAAATATATTTACAAAGTCGAATTCCATGTCACACACACATAAAGAGTTTAGTGTATACATGTACATACATTAAATTAAAAGAAGTGAACAAACTGAAGATTGGACCAACACTGTACAGTAAAATTACAATTTTTATATATACATACATACATATCTAACAGATATAACAACAACAAAAAATTATAAGCAGTCTAGTACATATATAAGTAGTCCAGTACATATATAAGCAGTCTAGCAGAAATAGTTATTTTGTTTTTGAATTTTAACAAAAAAGTTTTGATTTTCTGAAATTGCACAGAGCTGTTAAGAACAATCTTGATTTGTTTCCAGTAAAAGGCATCACAGTAATATCGACCTTTTAGGTATACGAAATCATTGGCTAATTGATTTTTAACTACAGTGCGTTGGTTCATGCGAGTGGTGTCAATGTGTCTTGAGAGTGTGCTGAATATGCCAATTCAAAGTTTGTGGATGGAAACTTTGGACATGTTATTACAGGAGACCTAGATATCATAAAAGACAATGTTATTCGGTCATACTTACTTGTGGGTGCAAAATTTAGGTTAAATTGAAAAATCATATTTGAAACCGCATGTGCCTTTTTAAAAAAGGATCTGGAGAATTATATTTTGAGCCTCAGCTATAGATATGTTACACCTTTAATTTTGTTCTGTGAATGGAAAACAAGGCTTTTGATTAATTTTGAGGATTTTCTTCAACATTATATCAATTATTAGGAGCATACATATCATCAATGGAATAAAGCGGCTAGTCAATAAGTTAAGATGCTGAGAAAAAAATTTGTTTTTTGCCCAATAGATAAAGCAGGGTCAAATTTTGTGGTAATTTGAAAGGAATTTTTCAAAAATATGATTAAAGCGGAGCTAAGCAATGGCAATACATATAGATTATATGGTCAAGATATTGATGTATTATTAAAAAAATTTAGTGCCTTCACAAGAAAAAGTGGTATTCCTGTTTCTGAGAGAACTCTTCTATGTTTATACACCAAATATTCATAAAAATGTTTGTATACCAAATTTGTTTATACCGCAAAGTTTCATAAAAATCCTGTAAAATTTTGTTTTATATGTAGCAATGTCAGAAATATTGGCAATAATTTCAATCTCAGGTTTGAAAAATACCTAAAGAAGATTCTAAGTATGTTAAAATATAAATACATAATTAGTTTCTGGATAATTTACGATAGTATAGAACTTGTAGAGAGCCTAGGTAACGACTTTCTAAATATCCATTCAATACACACATATGATTTTGAGAACTTATTTACAAGCATACAATTGCAGATTTAAAAAATGTCTTACTAAAACTGTATTACAGCATCAAGGAGGATATGGTAGACGTTTGACATGTTTTATTTTATGATCTATGCAATTTTTGTTTATTTAATAACTTTGTTAAGGTAGGAAAGGATATTTTTTTTGCAGACAAATGGTATAGGTATGGGAACTAGTTACTCCAGCAGTGGCGTAGCGAGAGGGGGGAGGGGGTCTATCATGTCCCGGGCGCCACTAGCAGAGGGGCGCCACATGGTCCCCAAGACCATTCGGCCATTTTGTCTCCAAGACCATAGGGGGCGCCAAAAAGGTGTCATGCCCCGGGCGCCAATTATGCTCGCTACGCCACTGTACTCCAGTACTGCAGCCAACCTATTTTTATTTTATTATGAGCATGCATACAATATGTCGGTTTCTGTTAATTTGGATTTAAGGATTTTTCGTTACATTGATGATCTTATTATTTTCAATATGCCAGGCGATTTTAAAATAGAAATATATATCCGGATTGCCTAACACTAAAAAACACAAGAAATTGCTCTCTTAACACAGATTTCTTGGATATCGCATTTGAAATAAAAAACAGATTTTTATACATGTCAATATACAATAAAAGAGTAACCTTCCCTTTTAAAGTAATATCATTAACACACTGGTCTTCAAACATTACGATAAGAATTTTCTTCAACATAATTTTATGCCAGATACTGAGATTTTGTAGGATATGTAATTCTAAAGAAGCTATTAGTAAACAATTTTTTGTCTTCCTGGCAAAACAATACTATGATAATAGCATACTGCTGGATTTCTTGGAGTGCTACATTAGGTCGGCTGCTGCTATTTTGGTTAATTCCACCGCACGTGTAAAGAATATGATGGCCCGGGTTAAAGCCATTGGACGACCAGGGCAGGATGACTGCTGATGTATGTGGTGGAACGACGGCATGTGAACTGACGAGCTGTTAAATTTCTAACCGGCTGGCAAATCTGATTGGCTACTGAAAATACGTTTTTCAGTACTGCCATCTGTCGGTCATTATTGTGTCTAATTATTTATCTACTAGCCGGGCTTCGCCTAGCTACGCTCAAGCCATCCGTCCACCAGATGAAGTTTCAATAAAGTGTGAAAAATTTTCATATTGGAACACAAAATTGCGTGTATTATTTTTGCATTTTAAAATTTTCTCTTAGATTTTAGGTCATTTTGAAGATAACTGTCATATGTATCATGTGTGAGAGGGAAATTAAAATATCATGTGTGAGGGATTTTGTGCAGAGTGATAGGTGTTTTAGGTAAATTTCATTAAAAATTAATTCAAATTGACCAATTTATAAAAAAGTATGCTATTTACAGGTAAGTTTTTGTCTCTTTTTTTTTAATTTTTAAGTGCTACTTTACCATAAAAGATGAAAAAAGGTTTAATTTTTTTTTCTAAATTGACTCCAAACGTAGACAGTCACCTTAATTCCTACTTGAGAATGATAATAAAAAATGATGAAAGAATAAACTGTACCCCCACACCCATTGAAATATTTAAAGTAATAAATTCTGTTTGAACAATTAATTTGTGAACAACTGTTTTTATAAGGAAAGGAATGACGAATCGGGGAAAATGTTCATATTGAAACATAATTCTGTTTTAACAATTAATTTCTGAACAATTAAAAAAATAAGTAAATCGAAAAGTAAAGAACATAATTATATTTCACTGGCTTTCAAAAATATCCAATAATAAAACAATTTCCTTAGCAAATACAAAATAAACAAATATTTCACTGGTGTTCAAAAATATCTAATAACAACACAATTTCCTTAGCAAATACAAAATAAACAAAAAGTGAACAATAATTGGTGTATAATAAATAGTTTTTTATTTAGAGCTAATTTTATAAGGAAAGGAATCACGAATCGGGGAAAATTTTCCTATTGAAATATAAAATTGCATGTATTATTTTTGCATTTTAAAATTTTCTCTTAGATTGTAGGTAATTTAGAAGATAACTGTCATATGTATCATGTGTGAGAGGGAAATTAAAATATCATGTATGAGGGCTTTAAGATTTTGTGCAGAGAGATAGGTGTTTTAGGTAAATTTCATTAAAAATTACTTCAAATTGACCAATTTATAAAAAAGAATGCTATTTACAGGTAAGTTTTTGTCTCTTTTTTTAATTTTTAAGTGTTATTTTACCATAACAGATGAAAAAAAACCTTTAATTTTTTTTTTTTTAAATTGACTCCGAACATAGACAGTCACAATAATTCCTACTTCAGAATGATAATAAAAAATGGTGAAGGAATAAACTGTAACCCCTCTCCCCCCATTGAAATATTTAAAGTAATAAATTCTATTTGGATAATTAATTTCTGAACAATTGGAAAATTAACTCAACGCAAAATAGAAAAGTAAATAAAACATAATTATATTTCACTGGCCTTCAAAAATATCCAATAATAACACAATTTGCTTAGCAAATACAAAATAAACAAAAAAAGAACAATAATTGGTGTATAATAAATAGTTTTTTTATTTGCGGCTGTTTTTATAAGGAAAGGAACGACGAATCGTGGAAAATTTTCATATTAGAACATAAAATTGCGTGTATTATTTTAGCATTTTAAAATTTTATCTTAGATTGTAGGCCATTTTGAAGATAACTGTCATATGTATCATGTGTGAGAAGGAAATTAAAATATTAGCATTAGGATTTTGTGGAGAGTGATAGGCATTTTAGCAAAATTTCAGATTAATATTCTACGTTCGGAGTCAATTTAAAAAAAAAAAAAAATTTAAGAATTTTTTTGTCTTTTATGGTAAAATAGTACTTAAAAATGGAAAAAGAAAAATAACTTACCTGTAAGTAGCATACTTTTTTTATAAATTGGTCAATTTGAAGTAATTTTTATTGAAATTTAGCTAAAATGCCTATAACTCTGCACGAAATTATATTGCTACTATTTTAATTTCCTTCTCACACATGATACGTATGACAGTTATCTTTGTCTGCGGCTTGTCCACTTATTTTAGTAGATTCTATAAAGTTATTCATCTAAGGTTATCATGATATCTCACATAATAATGTATATAATTTGATAAAATTTTCAAGAAATGTTTTAGAAGATGAATGTTTTTCAGGAAATGCTATTGTTAATGAAATGAGGCACAATAATTGGTGTATAATAAATAGTTTTTTTATTTGGGGCTGTTTTTATAAGGAAAGGAATGACGAATCGGGGAAAATTTTCATATTGGAACATAAAATGACGAATCAGGGAATATTTTCATTAGAACATAAAATTGCGTGTATTATTTTTTCATTTTAAAATTTTCTCGTAGATTGTAGGTCATTTTGAATTTAACTGTCATATGTATCATGTGTGAGAAGGAAATTAAAATTGTAGCATTAAGATTTTTATGGAGAGTTATAGGCATTTTAGCTAAATTTCAATAAAAATTACTTCAAATTGACCAATTTATAAAAAAAGTATGCTATTTACAGGTAAGTTTTTGTTCCTTTTTTTAATTTTTAAGTGCTATTTTACTATAAAACACCAAAAAAACCTTTAAATAATTATTGTTAATTAGTAGTTGTTTGGTTTTATTTAAAGTTAATTTTCTTATATTACTCGTTTTGTTTTCTTTTCGTTAATCCTTTTTTACTTGGTTAAAATTTTCAGGAAATGTTTTAGATGCTATTGTTAATGAAATGAGGCTCAATAATTGGTGTATAATAAATAGTTTTTTATTTGGGGCTGTTTTTCTAAGGAAATGAATGACGAATCGGGGAAAATTTTCATATTGGAACATAAAATTGCTAGTATTATTTTTCCATTTTAAAATAACTGTCATTTGTATCATGCGTGAGAAGGAAATTAAAATAGTAGCATTAAGATTTTTATACAGAGTTATCGGCATTTTAGCTAAATTTCAATAAAAATTACTTTGTAAAATACCTAATAACGACATTTCAGAAAGTAAATAATCGGAAGAGGGGTTTCAACGGTAAAGAGTTTCAACGATTATTCGTATACTGAAAATTAACCAAGTAAAAAAGGATTAATGAAAAGTATACAAAAGTAGCAATATAAGAAAATTAACTTTAAATAAGACCAAACAACTACTAATTAACATTATTCCATGCGTTTATTTACGTTGTAACATTTAGGTGCGCATGCGCAGTTCTTATGAATGATGGATTCCAACGCCTTCAGATGAAATATTATTTAAAAACTGTATTTATATATAAGCATTTTAAAGCTTCCAAACTTATATTAGAATTATCTCCAGGCTTCAAAACATAAGTATACGAAGTTTCAACCAGATTTGTCAAGAAATATAGAAACGAAGAAAATACCAAATGTAATCATTTCACACCTAAATCAGTAAATCCACCAAAAATCAGTATATATCTATTTAGTTTCAATAAAGTATTTTTTATTATTAAACAATTTGAATATTTAGTTTTTCAAATAAAAAGACACGGCGACACATTTCATTTCAGTGATTCATTTTTTAGTGAGAATCACGTTGTGAACGAATCACCCTTTGTTTACATCGTCAAAGAGCGATGACGCGCGATGACGGTTCATTAGAATCCAAATATCTCTAAAACTATTGAATTAACAGAATAAGTGTACGGAGAAAAAATTATCAGTTTCCGAAGCTCTTTCCAAATATGTAACATTTATGTACTTTCATGAGAAAAAAAATACACCGATTTACCTGTATATTTGTCGGCCATTTTTTTTTCGAGGAGTGGCCCGCCCGGATGAGTTACGGTCACGTGATCCGACTTCTCCCTGTCCTTTTATTAGTATAGAAGATAGATAGAAGAAGACATATAACTTTTGTTCACATGTCTTTAAATGTATCAGAGCACCAGACTTTCAAGTAAAATTCTGAATTCTATGATACTTCTGAATATTTAATAAACTGAAATAGCTTATTTAATATTACTATAACAATTTTATATAAAAAATATGCTTTTCTGACTTTTCTAAATTATGTATAATAGACATAAATTTACAACACTTCTTTTGTAAAATAGAAATTTTTAAATTTATAAAAAACCGTACGTCATAATTGCTTGTTTTTTGTAAACTTAATATCGGATAGGGAAAAAAAATTGGTTTTTAATTGTCCCTAGGCCAAAAACAGTATAAAAAGCAAACAGTGATTCGGTTTTTAATTGTCCCTAGGCCAAAAACCGTATAAAAAGCAAAAGGATACATTAAAATTTATAATAAAACGCTCATCTCGCAAATCTATAATATTATTATGAAATCTTATTTGTATTACATTTATGATAAAACAATATGAAAGTAAAATTGAGTTTTAAAATATTAAATATTATCTAACTCATATTTAGAATTAAATCAATATATTTCAAATACATAATAAACTTGCATTTCTTTTTCAACATTATTTTGTACTTTAGTATTATGTCAGATACAAATTTTAAGATTTTTATAAAATATCTTATATAATATTGTGCTGCCCTTTTAATATATATATATATATATATATATATATATATATATATATATATATATGTTACATCTAATAAGAAACACAAAGAAATGAAAAATAACTATTTTTGCAGAATGATCTTATTAAGATTTTAATGACATGGCAATGTTGATTTTATCCCCATATTATGAGATAGCAGCCTATCAAATAAGAATTGAAAGAAAGAAAAGAAAAGAAAAAAAAGTCATTTAAAACAAATACTACACATAAATATACTTAGAAAGAAATTAATTGATGGCAAACAGTCCATTCCTTTCATTATCTTTTATTCTTAAGCATATTATCTGTAAATAAAAAATTCTGTGAAATTGTTTCGTCAAAATTCTGTATTACAGCACTATTTAAAAGTCAATTCTTCACAATCAATATTTAAGTGATGGAAAGAGGTTAAATGTAACCTTAAATCTTTATAGTAGACAAATGTTAACTTGCATCCCGATGATGGACAATTCAATTTGCCTGCAATATCTGGATCAATCTTGTGAATATTTCTAATATGTTGATAAAGATTTTTCTTCTTTGTAAACCTTTTTCCACAAAATTCACAAGTGTTTGACAAAAACTCATCACTGCTTTTGCTCTCCATCGAAAACTGAAAGAAAGATGACAAATGAAAGCTAAATGTGATGTTGAGGCTGTATTATGTAAAATTTTTACCAGTACGAATCGTAAGCGGTAAGAAACCTTGCGTGGAGTAGTCTGTCGTCTTACCACAATTAAATATCTTAGCATAATTAAATGTCATAGTGACCAATAGATGGCAGCACAGAAAAACGTATATTCAGTAGCCAATCAGATTTGCCAGCCGCTTAGAGATTTAACGGCTCGTTGTGAACTGGCTTATGTTTTTAAGGGAAAGGTGAATGGATGTGTTCATTGCAGTGGCGCACCCAGGATTTTTTCTTGGGGGGGGGGCGAGATGAATGGATAAAAATATTTATAATGCATGGGGGGGGCCGAGATGAACGAATAAAAATATTTATAATGCAAAATCAATATTTCTACTTCTTTGGGGGGGGGGGCCAGGGCCCCCTGGGCCCCCCCCTGGGTGCGCCACTGGTTCATTGTTCTTTTAGTTGTCTGGTCTCCGCGAGAGCTCTTAAGTCGGGCTGCAAAGTGTTTTTATTTCCATTTCTATTATATGATGACTTTTTTTTTGTTTATTTGCAGGTCTACAAGTGGCCCCATGGGATGGTGCTCATATTTATTTTGTAATGTTTTATATATGTTGCTTTTTTTGAGCAGTTATTTTGTAGCACCTACCTCTGACCATCGTGTCATAAGAAGCTTTCAGTTTTTTTGTTATTTAGTTTAGTTATGTTAATTTTAATTATAAACTTTTTTGAACGAAGTTCTTTTACGCGGCTTACAGTAAACTCGCAGGAATCGTCAAGTAACGAAAAAACGTTATGCCCCCTTAATAAGAGCTTTTTTTTCAAGAAATCTGTGGCTGAATAGTTAAAGCATCGGAGTATCGTCCGTAGTATCGGACTATCGCACTACGGAGCGAGAGGTACCTGGTTCAAATCCCAGCACGAGTGCTGCCCATTTCGATTCCCACTCATTCTTGGAATAGTGCTATATATTATAATATATATATATAGTGTATATATACATATATATATATATATATATATATATATATATACATACACACATATATGTAGAAAATTGATTTGTGAGAGATAGAGACTTCGACTGAACGAATTTTATTCCGTTGGGCTTAAGCGTCCAATAGGAAAGCTTTGCGCGCGCGTGACGTCACCTTTTCGGAGAGAGCATTTGGAGCTCACGGCAGACCCCACGCGGACATGGACGAGTAAAGTCGTGCTTTCTTCCCGCGTCGCGTTTTTATCGAATTCGCTAAACGAATTGGGATATTTCGGAGTCCCCATCTCACAGGTGAACCATGCTCTGTAGTAAAACCTTAAGGCCAGGACTCCACTTCACCAGAAACAGAAAACGGAATTTTTTTTGTTTTCTGTTTCTGCTGAGATTCCGTTCTTTCTGTACTCCACTTCACCAGATTCCGCTCAGCTGGCGCCATCTGTCGTCGTTTTTTGTTTTTTTTTGCTTATTGTTTTACATTGGCTGTGATTCGGACATAAAATACTTAAGCTCAAGAAAGTATGGAAAATGACACAGATTTTGCTATGGCGAGTTTGCACTTCCTAAGTCTGCTGTCTTTAATTAGAACCTCTGAAGCAAAAAAAAGAAAACATCGATTCTGGGTTCGAAAGATTTTCCAAGAAAGGGAAAAACATGGTATTCACAACACCTTAATTAGAGATCTTCGAACTACCGATCAGGAGTTCTGAAAAAACAGTAGTGCATAACAAATAGTATGTAATAGAAATTTCGACAAAATATTACTGAGGGTTTTAGTTGTCATGTTTAGTGTATATCATCTCTATAACATTTGGATAGTTAAAAATATCAGACCTTTACAAAGTGACATCTTAGGATTACAGATCAGTTTGCACTAAATCCATTATCTGGTAATAGAAAATCATTATTCCAACAAATTATTCTAGTAGAATTTACTGTTTGACTTATTTAGCTTGCAGTTATGGAGGTGATGTTCATAAATAAACGCTTCCATGTCAAACCGAGACGCCATTGCTGTTTTGTGTTTCGTGGATCAAGACGCATTCCTATTGGCTGTCATACACGCGGAATCCGCGGGCGGAAACAGAAAAGTTCAACATTTTCAACTCTGTTTTCCGCCGTCATTCTGCTGGGCAGAAACGGAAAAAACCGGAAGTGCGTAGATTTTCCGATTCTGATTTCTGTTTCTGTCGCGTTTTCTGGTGAAGTGGAGTCCAGGCCTAATTTACCTTCCTCGTAAATTTGTAAATTGTAAATAGCGTGATGTCTTTTCTTTATGTGTTTAAAAGTAAATAAAATGTTAGTTTAGATATTAATCTTTTTATTTATTTTCGTATAATTCTTTCCGTAAAGTTACTTACCCCTAGACGCCGTCCTACAAATTGGGGCCCCGGCCCGGATTACAACCTGCTTCCTTACATTAGGCATTTGCCTAGGAACATCCTTACTTTTATTTCCGTTTTCGCTTTGAAGAATTTTATTTTTAACTAAGAGCATTTTTTTCCTTTCCGGTTCACCTTTTCGGTTTTCGCTCACAGACCAACGTCCTATGCTAATGTATTTTTTTAAGTCCACAGCTAACAGATTCGCCAAAGAAATCAGCCCGCCGGCGAAAGAGGGACAGCACATCAATCGCCGAGAAATCGCCATCGCCAGGTCAGTGATGTTTATTATTAAGCCAAGTTGACAACGCCAAAGAACAATCGCCAATACATTGATTGTATAAAATGGTATTAACATAGTCATATTATTCGAGGGATATTACAATTACGTTGTATGAAATATATAAGTGTCGAAATTTCATTTGAATATTTATCTTTCCATGTTTATAAATTAAGAATAGTCTATATTTAAATATTTAACCTTTTTCTGATATCAATTAACCCATTTTTATGGTATACAGCCTTGTTCGATATAGAACATTGAAAAGCTAAAGTTTTACCCTCAGAGTGTTTGTTTGCTATCAGATGTTAACAGTAGAGTGATAAAATGAAAAAATCATTTCCGCTCGTTCGCAGACATTAGGCGAATAGCTGTCGCGACAGGTGTTTATCTTTCTCTCTCTGTTTAGTCTAATGCTGAGAAAGGATTTTTTGCATTTTGTGTGAAAACATGAGTTCAAATAATGTTCTTTTATTGCATCTTTTAAAACCAGAACAGGATATTAATTTTTAAAAGTTGTTTATGAATAACTGGGTATTGTGAATAATTGAAAAGTTGTTTATGCATATGTTTTTAGTGCCATTTTCGGATTTCAGAAGTTTCTAATATTTGTTTGTTTTATTTGAATATCGTAAGAGATTGCATTTTATTGTTCACGTTTTATCTTTCTTCCTGGTTGAGCAAGAGTTTTTTTTTAAATGCGACTAAATAAATTTCTCACATTGAGAATAAGTTTTGAAGAAATATTGAACTAAGTTTTAAATTAAATTTGTTCTCTGGGTTACCACTCCGATTTATTTTTATACGAAATGGCATTTCTTGTCTCAAAGAAAAGGGAAGACCTGATAGAACTTGCCTCAGAATTGTCGTTAAGTATCCAAGAGGGTTCAACTAAACTTCGAATAAAAGAACTGATCGTGAAAAGTCCAAATTACGTAGAGGAAGATGTCAAAATACTGATCGATAGCATAGCTGAGGAACGCGTACGCCGAGAAGCAGAAGAAAAAGAAGAGAAATTACGCCGAAAAGCAGAAGAAAAAGAAGAAAAATTACTCCGAGAAGCAGAAGTTAGAGAAATTGAACAGAAGCGAGAAGAGCGAGGACATGAACTCGAGAAATTACGAATATAGGCTCAACAGAGTGTCAATACGACTAATAACGCCGAAAACGTCCAAGCGCCGAATAAACCGATTCACGAAACTTTCCATAAGTTTAATATGAAGGATGACATCAGCTTGAACCTCACCTTATTTGAACGTCACGCTGAATTGATATTTTTGCCGAAGAAAGATTGGGTACAGAAACTGATAGGATTGATACCCATTGACGTTGCTCATCTGATCGCAAGAGAACCAACAGATAAATGTAATGATTACGACCACGTCAAGAATTTACTATTGAAAAGATTTAAGTTGTCTCCGGAAAAACTTCGTCAACTATTTGTATCTCACCAAAAATCTGATGAGCGAACATGGCAAGGTTTTCACTACGAACTGCAGACGTATTTCGACGGATGGACTTCCGGCTTGAAAATAGAAACCTTCGATCAACTGCGAGAGTTAATTATAGCCGATCAAATTAAGAAGAAAGCACCTTACAAGTTTCAGAAACATTTTCTAGACGAATGGTCTACTATTAACTCACCTGCCGAACTAGCTAAAAAATTGAAGAATATGAAGATGTCCGAAGAACATTAAAACCGAAGTCATCCAACTCATTCGCTAAAGGAAAATATGAAGCCAGAAGATCTTATGATACTTATTCTCGAAGACCTGAACATTTCCAAATTGGGAACAATAGGCATGAAAACAAATACTTTCAATCGAACGGAACTCCTTACGCCGGAAGAAATAAGCAACTAATCTGTAGCTACTGCAAAGGACAGGGTCATTATGCCGTAGATTGTACAAAGCGATCCAAAAACCCAAACATTAATAAATCTGCAAGCTCTCCGGTTCAAGACTGCTCACGAATATCTCAAGGAAGAGTTAAAACAAAGAAAATAACCATGGGTAACAAGACTTTTGAAGCTCTCATCGATACAGGCAGTTCAGCGACGCTCATTCGTGAAGATATGTGCGAAGGAATAATCGAACCCTCAGAACTCTCAAAAGACATAGTAGTGTTATCTGGATTAGGGAAGTACGAAGTCAAAACAAAAGGGTCGTTCCAACGGAAAATTGAATTGGATGGAAAAGAATATTCCCTCACGTGGCACATCGTACCTACGCCGTGTTTAGAATTTCAGGCAGTAATCTGATCAGATATTTTGGAACAAGCCTCCGTCTTCTTCGACAAAGAAAGTGTTCAGTTCCGTAAATATGAAGATAAAACTTGATTCATGCACACGCAAGTATACGAAGCGAAAACTGAAGACGAAATTGAAGTCAAACATGTTAGCAATCCACGAATAAGAAAAGAACTGTTTGAATTGATCTCCAACTATGAGCCAAATAAGACCGAAACGACAAACGTGTCCATGAGGATTATTTTGAAAGATGACATACCGGTTTACCAGCCTGCACGTCGCTTATCCTTTACCGAGAACCAAGCAGTCAACAAGCAAGTCGACGAATGGCTTGAACAAGGAATTATAAGACCAAGCTCATCCGAATATGCGAGTCCAATTGTGCTAGTCAAGAAAAAAAAGGGCACCACTAGATTGTGTGTGGACTACAGAAAGTTGAATCGGAAATTAGTCAAGGATCGTTTTCCATTGCCGTTGATAGAAGACGTATTAGATAAACTCCAAGAAGCCAAGGTGTACACTACGTTAGATTTGAGAAATGGATTTTTCCATGTCGATGTCAATGAAGACTGCAAACATCTCACCTCCTTCGTTGTTCCGGACGGACAATTCGAGTTCAATAAAGTACCTTTCGGCCTAAGCACTAGTCCCAGCGTATTCCAAAGTTATGTGTACAGTATTTTTCGAGAACTAATGCGAAAAGGTATTGTAGTAATTTACATGGACGATTTGATAATTCCGGCAAAAGATGAAGAAGAAGGTTTAGAAAAACTAAAGAAAGTGTTTGAAGTTGCTTCGAAGTATGGCTTAGAAATTAAATTTGAGAAATGTCGATTCCTAAGTAGAAAAGTCGAATTTTTGGGTCACGTCGTCGAAAACGGAACAATACGCCCATCAATTGCGAAGACGATAGCCGTCAAGAAGTTCCCAGTGCCAACAACAGTCAAGGAAATCCAGAGTTTTTTAGGACTAACCGGCTACTTTCGAAAATTTATTCCCGCGTACTCTAAAATAGCGAAACCTCTGAGTGATCTAACAAGAAAAGACAATCCATTTGTATTCGAACAAGCCCAAATTGAAGCATTCGAAAAGCTCAAGAAACTATTAACTGAAAGTCCCGTTTTAAGCATTTTTCAGCAAGGGAAAAGGACCGAACTACACACCGATGCAAGCCAACAAGGATATGGCGCTGTTTTGCTCCAGGAAGCGGATGACGGAAAATTACACCCTGTTCAATACATGTCGCAGAAAACTACTCCAGCCGAGGAGAAATACAGTAGCTATGAACTGGAAGTTCTTGCTGTTGTCACCGCTTTAAAGAAATTTCGAATCTACCTTCTAGGGCAACATTTCAAAATCATAACGGACTGTTCAGCTTTTCAAAAGACTATGGACAAAAAAGATTTAGTTACTCGTATAGCGAGATGGGCACTACTGTTGGAAAATTATGATTACGAAATTGTGCATCGACCCGGCCAGAGAATGCAACATGTAGACGCTTTAAGTCGATACCCCGTCGCCATAATTACAAGCGATGCTCTCACCGCCAGATTGAAAAGAGCTCAACAAGGAGACGAAAACACTCAAAATTTTAAATCACTGATTGAAACAAACCCTACTTCAGACTTCTTCATTAAAAACGAAATATTATACAAATACGTAGATAGCCGTGAATTAATAGTAGTACCAAGAGATATACAAACTGAGCTAATCAAGCTAGCTCATGAGAAAGGACACTTCGCAGCTGCAAAAGCAGAAGAAATAGTTAAACGAGAATTTTTCATACCTAATTTAAACAGACAAGTGCAAAACGTGATCGTTAACTGTGTACCGTGTATTTTAACCAACAGAAAGAGCGGGAAAAAAGAAGGTTCCCTATACCCTATTCCGAAAGAAGATGTACCGTTAAGCACCTATTACGTAGATTTCATTGGTCCTATACCCTCTACCAACATATCCTCACAATAGTCGACGCCTTCACGAAGTTCACCTGGCTGTATCCTGTAAGATCTACCACCGCAGAAGATGCCCTGGATAAATTGAAATTGCAACAAAAGACTTTCGGCAATCCCCAAAGAATAATAACAGATCGCGGTTCTGCTTTCATCTCCAAAGTGTTTAGTGACTATTGTACCGAAGAGAACATTCAACATCTGCAGATCACCACTGGCGTACCGCGAGGAAACGGTCAAGTGGAGAGAATCCACCGAACTCTTATCCCTGTTTTGACCAAGATGTCCATCGTCGATCCTACCAAGTGGTACAAATTCGTAGACCCATTGCAAAGAATTCTAAACAGCACCTCAAACCGAAGTACTAAATGGTCTCCATTTGAACTATTAACTGGCGTCATCATGAGAAATAAGGAGGACCTTCACCTAAAAAATCTGCTAATGGAAGAGATGGTGGAAGAATTTCAAGAGCAAAGAAAGCAATTACGACAAGATGCTAAAAGAAACATTCAGAAGATCCAGGCTGAGAATAAAAGAACCTACGATAAGAAATGCAAGAAGGCCCCTGAGTATCAGCAGGGAGATCTAGTAGTCATCCGAAGAACGCAATTTGGAACAGGCTTGAAGCTAAGGCCTAAATTTTTAGGACCATATAGAGTTATCGAAGTAAAGCCTAGAGATAGATACGAGTTAGAGAAAGTAGGTAACAACGAGGGTCCTAGATTGATCTCCTCGTCTGCCGATCTAATGAAATCCTACTCACCAGGATGAGGGATTAAACATTTTCTTTTTATTCATAATTGTTTACTGTGTTTTTATTTTATTTTTTTTATTGTATTTCCTCATTGTAATTCACTTGCGCGAATTGTATGGTTATTTCTCATATCTAAATCATTTCGGAAATTTTGATGTACATTTATTTAGTGATGTTTTAGGCCAATCGTTTTATGTAAAGTCAGATCACTGAGGTCAGTGATTCCAGGCTGGCCGAACTTGTAGAAAATTGATTTGTGAGAGATGGAGACTTCGACTGAACGAATTTTATTCCGTTGGGCTTAAGCGCCCAATAGGAAAGCTTTGCGCGCGCGTGACGTCACCTTTTTGGAGAGAGCATTTGGAGCTCACGGCAGACCCCACGCGGACATGGACGAGTAAAGTCGTCCTTTCTTCCCCGCGTCGCGTTTTTATCGAATTCGCTAAACGAATTGGGATATTTCGGAGTCCCCATCTCACAGGTGAACCATGCTCTGTAGTAAAACCTTAATTTACCTTCCTCGTAAATTTGTAAATTGTAAATAGCGTGATGTCTTTTCTTTATGTGTTTAAAAGTAAATAAAATGCTAGTTTAGATATTAATCTTTTTATTTATTTTCATATAATTCTTTCCGTAAAGTTACTTACCCCTAGACGCCGTCCTACATATATATATATATATATATATATATACTGAAGTGCCACTGAATTAGGGATACCTACCTAGTAACGAGTTGGGCCTCCTCCGGCCTTGATAACGGCTGCCACACGACGAGGCATAGATTCAACAAGTTTCTGGAAACGTTCCACGGGAATGGCTTGCCAAATATTGGCTAAAGCTGTCCATAATTCAATAAGGTTCTTTGGTGCTGTATGATGGCCTTTCACGCCTTGTTCCAAAACATCCCAAAGATGCTCAATAGGATTTAAGTCTGGGCTTCTAGGTAGCCAATTCATGACAGAGAAGTCAGAGGAATGCTCATCCAACCAGCCAGTAGCCAACCGGGACTTGTGAGAGGTACAGTTGTCTTTCTGAAAAACTCCATTACCGTGCGGATAACAGAACAGCATAAACGGATGGAGGTGATCACCCAGCAACTTTACGTACCGAATTGCATTGAGGGAGGTTGGTACACGCATCAAAAATCCCAAACTGTGCCACGAAAAAACACCCCAGACCATGATTCAGCCACCATGCCCTTGTACAGTTCCAGCCGAAATGCAGGATCCATGGCTTCATGAGCCTGACGTCATATTCTCAGCCTCCCGTCGGCGTTAAGTAGTCGGAATCGAGACTCATCACTCCATGCTACTCGTTTCCAGTCCTCTACACTCCAGTCTCTGTGCTCTTTTGCCCAGGCAAGACGTGCAGCCCGATGGCGAGTATAGAGCAATGGTACTCTCGTAGGTTGACGGCTCCCGAAACCCATACGGTGAAGCGAGCGTTGCACAGTCCGTTTACTGACTGTACGACTGGCACCGTCATTAAACTGGGTGGTAATTTGGGCTAATGTTTGGCTTCGCTGGCTGCGTACAATACGCCTGAGCCGTCTGTCACCACGCACTGTCAAGGCTAATTGTCCTTTGCAGTTTGCCCGATCGCTAGTTTTTTTTTCCACCATCCATGTATTCTTGGTATATTCTTGACACTGTCGACCTTCAAAATTCTAGCTGTCTGACGATTTCGGAAATTGAATGGCCCATGCGTCGCGCACCTAACATTTGTCCGTGATCGAAGGCGTCTAAATCAGGCAGTTTACCCATACTGCCAATTCCAACAACTAATTCAGAACAACCACAGTACGCGCTATATATGCAGTTACCACAGCGCCCTCACTTGCGCAGCGCTACACAATTTGCATAGGCTTTGCTATCCCAAATTCAGTGGCACTTCACTGTATATATACATACATACATATGTATATATATATATATATATATATATACATATCTATATATATGTGTGTGTGTGTGTATATATGTATGTATATATATATATATATATATATGTAGAGTGGAAAATCCACCAGCGGGCGCTGTACGCAGCGACCAGAGTGAACGTCTACACATCTGGACATTCGGCGAGTGGAAGCCGACGTATGCGGACAAAGCGGGCCGTATACGAAAGCTAGAAATATATCAGTGTTAAATACTAGACGAGTTTATTATTTATGTTACATTGTAGTTTCATGTGATGTGCCGACATTTCTAATCTTTAATAAATATTAGTCGGTAAGTTAACGTTTAGTTATTGGAAATACCCCTGGACATTACATTTGGAATTCGGTTCTACTCCCGGATCTGACAGTGGGGGTCTGGCCGCGATGATCCCTTGGCCGTGATGAACTTTATGTGGATAATATTATTCTTTCTGATTTTGAACCAGGACTGACTCCAGCTCAAGTGAAAACAGGTAGGCGAATTTCGATTTGTATTTACCTGCTAGCGAACATAAATGATTGATAAAAATGTATAAAAATTCAAAGAAAGAAGATTTAGTCAATTTACTAAGTGAAATTGAGGAAACACCACCTGCTGGGTTGACAATAGTACAATTAAAGGATAGAATTGAAGGATGTAAAGCATTTAAAGATGACCCCGAACATGTTGCATACTTACTAACGTCCATAATTGAGGATAGACAATCGAAAATCGAAAACGAAAGTAGAGCGAGGGAAGAGCAGTTAGCTCTAGAAAACCAAAAAATTGAATTAGAGAAAATTAAACTTGCCCAATTAGAAAAACAGGTTGAATTAGAGAAAGTTAGGAATGAAAGGGCAGATCGAAATGAAATCGCTGATTCGAGTAGTGACATAGTATCTAGTTCATGCAATCTAGAAAAATTGATTCACAGTATACGTACTTTAACAATTTCTATTCCAGAAAAACCAGAAAACTTTAATTTGTTTTTTAGAACTTTAGAAAGGGCTTTTAAAACTAAAAACGTACCAGAAGAGTATAAAGCAGAAATTTTGATCAACCTTCTCGGTGATAAAGCGAAAAACATATTGTTTTACATAAGTGAAGATGATATTAAATGTTACAATACCGTTAAGTCATTAATATGCAAAGAATTCCAACCTACCGCGCATGAATGTTTAAATAATTTTCGGAAAGCTAGAAGAGAAATCAATGAAACGCATACTCAATTCGCGTCAAGATTGTCAGCTAATTTTCAATATTATTGTAGTTTGCGTAAAGTTAATGATTTTGAAACGTTGTGTCAATTAATCGTATCCGATAAGCTTTTTCAAACTTTGGATAAAGAAGTGTCATCATACATCAATATAAAGTTCGGTGAAAAATACGTAGATCCGCAATCTTTAGGAAAGGAAATTGACATATACTTTGTAAATAGAGGTAGATCTTTTAGTGAAGTAAATTTTCAGACACAGGAAAACACTAATAAATTTCAGAAATTTCCCAAAGAGGCTAAATACACTCCACCCCATATGAGAAACAATTCATTTAAATATAGATATCCGTCCAAAGAATGCTACACGTGTGGAAGTTTTAACCATCTTGCAAAATATTGCACTAATAGAATTAAAAACCAAACCGAAAGACAATCTATTCCCTCGAAACAAAGTGAAAAAACTGAAAATAAATTGGTAGCTAAAGTCAAAATCCCCTCTTCACAGCCTCTTGAACGTGTGAATATTAACGTATATGGAAATATAATTAAAGCATTAATTGATTCAGGAAGTGAAATTTGTGTTTTAAATCCGAATTACATCCCAAACGTCTCAATCAAGTGTGACGGGAAAATCGAACTAACTTCAGCGTTTGGAGAAAAAATAATTGCTGATACCGCGACTATTTCTGTGTGGCTGGAAGATTCAAAGCAACCTTCCAATGTAAATTGTGCTGTCACAGATAAATTACACGTACCATTTATTATTCCTCCTAAAGTTTTACACGCATTGAAAGAAACAATCCATAAACATCCGATGTTTGTTGAACAAAATGATGACTCAGTGATTCATACTTCTGAGCGTGAGATTTTGCGTTGCCCTGAAACGAATAATCGAGAAAAACAAACGGGATTAAGCGATAACCACAGTTGTTTAGAAAACGGAAGCGAAAAATGTTTTGAATCTTTTTTAGTTAATTTATCGCTGACCGAGGACTGTAATTACGATTTGAGTCATATTTCGAACGCGGAGATAAAAGATGAATTAAATAAGTTAATTTCCGATTACAACCCGATTAAAACAGAGACAACAAATTTAAAAATGAAAATAATTTTAACGGACGAGGAACCAATTTCGATTCGTAATAGACGTCTACCGCTGATAGAAAAAAGAGAAGTTGAAAGCCAAATCAACGAGTGGTTGAAACAAGGTATTATAAAAGAAAGCGTATCAAATTATTCATCACCAGTTGTAATTTGTAGAAAGAAAGATGGAACAATGCGCCTATGTGTTGACTACCGTCAATTAAACAAAAAAATGATTAAGGATAAATATCCTCTGCCAAATTTAGAAGAGGTTATAGATAAATTAGAGAAGGGTAAGGTATTTACTACTCTTGATCTTAAAAATGCCTTTTTCCACGTTGACATCGATGAAAATAGCCAAAAGTACACGTCGTTTGTTACAGAAAGCGGACAATACGAATTTTTGAAAGTCCCTTTCGGGTTAGCTAACAGTCCCGCGGTTTTCCAGAGATATATAAATCATATTTTTAGAGATTTGTTAAGGGATGGTACTTTGATTATATACTTAGATGATATTATTATTCCCTCTGAGGATGAAACTGAAGGTTTAGAAAAATTAGTACGAGTTCTAAATACAGCAGCTAAATATGGTCTCGAGCTTAATTTAAAGAAATGCAAGTTTATGAAAAAGAAGATTGAATTCTTAGGACATATTATTGAACAAGGTACTATTCGACCCTCTAAAGAAAAAACAATAGCCGTCCAAAATTTTCCTGAACCTAAGAATATTAAAGAAGTTCAAAGTTTTCTCGGACTAACCGGATTTTTTAGAAAATTTATCCCACACTATGCTACAATAGCGAGGCCTTTAAGTGACTTGCTGCGTGCCTCAACACCTTTCAAGTTTGATGATGATAAAAAACAAGTCTTTCAGAAACTCAAGGAACTTTTAAGCAATGAACCTATTTTACACCTATTTAAACCGGGGAGAAGCATAGAACTCCATACGGATGCCTCTAAGTTAGGATTTGGAGCAATCTTGCTACAAAAGGACGATGATGATAATTATCACCCAATTCATTATATGAGTCGCAAAACCTCATTACAAGAGGAGAAGCTATGTAGTTATGAGTTAGAAGTACTGGCCGTTGTAGAAGCTCTTAAAAAATTCAGACACTACTTGTTAGGTACAAAATTCAAAATTTATACTGATTGTTCAGCTTTCGTGGAAACCATAAATAAAAAAGAAACAGCACCTAAAGTGGCACGATGGTCTCTTTTTCTACAACAATACGATTACGAAATCAAACACCGCCCTGGTAAATGTATGAGACATGTCGATGCACTTAGCAGACATCCAGTTATGAGTGTTACATGTGAAGGTATAACACATAAAATAATTAAATCCCAAGAAGATGACGAGTATATAGAAACCATTAAAAAATTATTGGAAGATGGTAAGACAACAGATTTTATTTTGAAGAACAATGTGCTATATAAAATTGTAAATGATTCAGAAGTCTTGGTAGTACCGCAAATGATGCAGACTGAGGTTGTTAGAAACGCCCATCAGTTAGGACATTTTGGCATAGCAAAAACTGAGGATGTAGTTAAACGCGATTTTTATTTTCCCAATATTAAAAAATGTGTTGAAAACGTCATAAATAACTGTGTTAAATGTATCTTAGTAAATAAGAAAGCAGGAAAAGCAGAAGGTTTCTTAAATCCGATTCCTAAAGAAGACGTACCTTTGTCTACTTACCATGTTGATTTTATTGGTCCCCTTCCGACCACAAACAAAAATTACAATCACATCTTTAGCGTGATAGATGCTTTCACAAAGTTTGCATGGTTATATCCCGTAAAGACTGTATCCGCCCACGATGCCATAGCGAAGTTAAAACAACAGCAAACGATATTTGGAAATCCTCACCGTATTATCTCTGATCGTGGTGGAGCATTTATTTCCAAGGAATTTCAAGACTATTGTGAGTACGAAAATATTGAACACATCAAAGTTACCACAGGAGTTCCACGAGGAAACGGACAGGTAGAGCGATTACATGCAACGTTGATCCCAGTTCTCTCCAAATTATCATTAGACGATCCAACCAAGTGGTACAAACATGTAGACATTTTGCAAAGAACGATCAATTCAACAGTATCGAGAAGTACCAGAAAGACACCATTCGAATTGTTAACAGGAGTCAAGATGAGAAGCAAAGAGGAATCCAGAATTTTAGAAATTTTAGAAGAGGAAAGAATCAACTTTTTGATGAATAACCTTAAAGAGATTCGCGAGGAGGCGAAGAAGAATATTTTAAAGATACAAGAAGAATACCGAAGAGGATTTGACAAGAAAAGAAAAAAATCCCATGTTTATAAAGAAGGAGATCTTGTGGCTATCCAACGTACTCAATTTGGTAGTGGAATGAAGTTAAGACCAAAATTTCTCGGACCCTACGAAGTGATCCGTGTAAAGCCCAAGGACAGATATGAAGTTAAGAAACTAGGAGAACATGAAGGTCCAAACCTGACCAACACTTCGGCTGATATGCTAAAACCGTGGACAAACTAACCTATCCACACACTTCTTTGTAAATACCCTCTCTCTCCCCCTGTTTTATTCTTTTTTTCAGATTTGTTCCAGTGCAGCGAGGACTCTGCAGGTCTGATGGCCGAGCGATGTAGAGTGGAAAATCCACCAGCGGGCGCTGTACGCAGCGACCAGAGTGAACGTCTACACATCTGGACATTCGGCGAGTGGAAGCCGACGTATGCGGACAAAGCGGGCCGTATACGAAAGCTAGAAATATATCAGTGTTAAATACTAGACGAGTTTATTATTTATGTTACATTGTAGTTTCATGTGATGTGCCGACATTTCTAATCTTTAATAAATATTAGTCGGTAAGTTAACGTTTAGTTATTGGAAATACCCCTGGACATTACATTTGGAATTCGGTTCTACTCCCGGATCTGACATATATATATATATATATATATATATATGTGTGTGTGTGTGTGTGTGTATGTGTGTGTGTATATATATATATATGCGTGTGTATATATATGTATGTACACTCATGGACAAAAAAATTAGCGCACCAAGAAGGAGTCGTCAAAATGAAACGAAATTTTAAATACGTAATGACTACTTTGATATAAGTAAATGATAAGAAAATCAAAGAAAAAGGATAATTTATTTCATAGAAAAAGGCAAAAGAACGGAGGAGTTAATACTCCGTTGGACCCCCTCTAGCGCGAATGCACGATGCGATACGATCGGGCATTGAGTCATACAAGTTCTGTATGATGTCTTCAGACATTTCATCCATATTTGCTGTAACCTTGCCTCTAGTTCGTTCAAACTCGTGGGATGCCCAACTCGTCGTCCTAAATGATCCCAGATATGCTCGATTGGAGACAAATCTGGGGATCGGGCAGGCCAAGGAAGGGTAGTAACAGTGCGGAGACAGTCTTGTGACACCCTTACCGTATGAGGCCGAGCATTGTCTTGTTGAAAAATGGCTCCTGGGAGCCGTTGCATGAGTGGCAACACATGTGGTTGCAGGATTTCATGAACATACCGCTGGGCTGTCATGGTGCCACGGAAAAATACTAGGGGTGACCGTGTATTGTAGGCAATGGCACCCCATACCATCACACCAGCTGTGGGAGCGATGTGTCGCTGTACAGTAAAGGCAGGATTGAAGCGTTCACCACGGGCTCTCCACACACGAACACGATTGTCATCACTGCCCAGATTGAATCTGGATTCGTCGCTAAAGACGACCTGGTTCCATTCCGCAGCAGTCCAGTTTCCTCGTGCGCTGCATAACTCCAAACGGAGGCGTCGATGGGTGGGCGTCAAGGGCAGCACACGTAATGGGCGCCGCGATACCAACTGTCCTTAAGCCAGGCGCTTTCGTATGGTTCGAGAAGACACAGAGGCCCCTAGTGAAGGTGCTACCTGTGCCTGGATGGCGGCCGATGAAGCAGTTGGCTGTACGCGTGCATTTCTTACGATGTGGCGGTCTTCTCGACGACTGGTCTGTCGAGGGCGTCCTGAGCCTGGTCTTCGTGTACATGACATCTCTCGGGTCCACTGGTCCCAACACCTCCTCACAACACAATCAGAGCGGCCTAATTGACGAGCTACTCGCCTAGCTGACCACCCAGCTTCCATCATCCCGACGATTCTCCCCCTCTCAAACTGCGACAACTGCTTATATTGTCTTCGAACACGGCGTAATGCCATGTCTATCTCAGCTCTTCCTTTGTAAATGATTCAGCACACTCAAACAAGCTTTGGTTACCTGTTTTATACTCCACAGAGTACGATGTTCAACGCCCTCTACCCGCTATAGTAATGTTCAATCACGCTGCATTTCTAATCATTTGCTTATCTCCCCGACGTGTACCTTCATTGCAAGTTTCGTTACGATCCCACAATTATTTCTTGGTGCGCTAATTTTTTTGTCCATGAGTGTATATATATATATATATATATATATATATATATATATATATATATATATATATATATATATATATATATATATATATACATATATATATATATATATATATATATATATATATATATATATATATATATAGATATATATAGATATATATATGTATATGTATATATATATGTATATTTATATATATATATGTATATATATATTATATATATATATATATGTATATATATATTATATATATATATATATATATATATCTATATATATATATATATGTATGTATATATATATATTATATATGTATATATATATATATATATATGTATATATATATATATATGTAATATATATATATATTATATTGTTAACCTTTATGGTTGTGATCCGACAAATCATTATCTTGTAGAAGTAACCATAACTGTAGCACCAACTCTTATTTACATCTAGTTTATTGACACATGAAAATCTTGGTTAAATAAATCATTTACAAAGGTTCATTTCCACGAACGTTAATACACTCATGAGAGCAGGGCTCATTATTCAAAGTCCAAACGAGACCCCTGTCTCTCCGTACGCGTGTCGACCCTTCAACAGTCCAAGTCTATTCTCCCTATCCATTCGCAACACCGTCGTCATTTATGCATTCTTCTCAGCGCTTTTCGAACCATCTCGAACCATCTCGTATACCCGACCTTTTACGGTTCCGCCCTCTGCAGACCACCTATGATGAATTTCTTTCCTGCCGACTTTTCCAAGGGAAAAGCGCACCGCTAATGGGTTTCACGAATCATTCTAATTTATTCACGTACTTTTACCTATTGTCGCACCTCTCCAAAGGTGTATATCGTTCGACACCTGTTTGCGTTTATTTTGGGCTCATTGAAGACGCTATTACTCACGTTCATCAATTCCACTTAAGAATGGGAGACGAGAGTCTGACATTTCGACCCTTCCTCTAGAAGTGAAAAAAGGCTTTTTTGAGACTTTTCACGTTTGAACTGTTTGACGTTTTCACGTTTTTTCTGGTTAACAGTCCCTGTTGATCAGAGGATAACGAGGCTCACCCCTGGGATAATAACTGAGCTTTTTAACTTGTGACGGGGGGCGCTTTGTAGCTACAACAATAACACATTTTTGCAAGTAATTGATTCCATGTTTTCATCTGCATATGAGATAGCCATAACATTTACAGGTAACAAAAATCACTTTTACACGCTTATCCTTGACACAAAATTGATATTATAATTCTTCTTCATTTCTTTACTTTAAACCAAACACTAACAAATTATTTGACTACCAATCACTTATCTATAATGCAAGAATTTCTAAGATAATTGCGCTTTTGATTCCTTTTTTTTTTCAAACTCTTTAGCAATTTCCTGTCTTAATCTTGACCAGTTAAACTTACATATTTTAATGAATCTTCCCCAAATCTCTAGGGAATACTTAACATTAACTTAAATCTTCACTTAAAAAAACATAAACCAAGTGTTCATACAACAACCAAAAAAAAATAAATATCACATAACTTATACACTTAAATTCTTAATACCATTATATTTACAAATTTAATCCGTTTTTCTTAGGATTCAACAATATTAGTTATCAATACAATTACCAAAATACACATTTAATTAAATTTTCCCTGAATTCTTTGAGAGCTACTTAAATCAATTTTAGAACATTTATAAAATACACATTTGAGTTTCCCGGAATTCTTTGGGAATTACTAAAGTTTGTGATCTTCTCGGCAATTTTACGGGACCCTAAATAAATGCGAATGGGTTTTTGGCTTTATTATTTCACCATCTCTCATTGACTCCTTTGTGAATTTGTGATCTAGTGTCGGTTCAAAATCACCCTTTACTGCGTAAGTCTTTTCTCCCATACTTTACGTTTGTTTTCTACCCGTATCGTTGGGGCTTCCCTGGGCATTTAATTCTTCGTTTCCTGTTTCCCTTTGATTATTTCCATTCTCACTATTAGTTTCCTCTAACCCATTATTCCTTAACATATCAATTTGATCTTTCCTCTCTTCTTCCGTTGAAAATCCCATTTCTCGCACCTCATCCAAATTCTCATTGAGACTTAATTACCCATCCAAAATTTTATCAATTTCTCGCACTTCATCTAAATTCTCATTGGGACTTAATTCACTACCTCCCCCCTTATAGTACATCTCCTCATCCTTCGTCTCACTTCCCATTTCAAACATATAAAGGGGAATAATCATCTCCTCCTCTGTCTTATCTAAATTCTCATTAGGACTTAATTCACTACCTCCTCCCTTTTAGTACATCTCCTCATCCTCTGTCCTCTGT